>JAODAL010013310.1:0-91843 GCA_025379985.1 Phyllomedusa bahiana | reverse complement strand
ATACCCTATATGGTCAAAATTTTGGCGGTACTATTGGTCTTTGGATGATCAGTAATAGTGTGGGGATTTTAATTCAGTCACAATGTGGTTTGGTTATTTTTTGTCATGTCTGGCGGAAATAAGTCAAGGTCCATATGTAGTGGGTTTAATTGGTAATATTGGTTTTGGTATTGTGAATTTGTTTGGTAGCAGTATGATGGTTATATGTAGGGTGAGGTATTTGCCCCTTGTATTATCTACATTACCTAACAACATGTCCTGGTACATGGTCGTGGTCAGGGAGGCGAGTGGGGTAAGTGGGGTAGGGGGCCCCATCCAAAAGTTTGCTTTGGGGCCCTGGCTTCTCTAGTTACGCCCCTGCTCAGGAGGGAGCAGTGAGGATATGTGATGATGTCACCACTCTTCAGTAAGGGAAGACACGCATATTGGGAGGAGAGACCCGCCCCAGGATTTGAAACTGTAAACAGAGAGAAAGCACAAGATGCCTGCAAAAGCCTGTACTGAGAAAACCTCTTTAAGTATCTTTCAGTTGTTGCAGAAGGATGTTGCATTTTCTACAGCAGTGTTGCCCAACCTGTGAACCTCCAGATTTTGCAAACCTTTATTTGGGTACGTTCACAAAGCGTATTGTGATGTATACAGGTACGTGCTATAATACGCCTTCATTAGCACTGTTAAAAGTATCCGTGAGCCAGCACGTACTTTCAACATGAGGCAGCTTTCTCTCGTATACCCCTCTGCTTCTTGCCGCGCAAGCACCCAAAAGAAGTGACAAGTAACTTCCTTTTACGGGTGTACATTAAACGGCAAGAAATTAGATTGTAAAATCACCCTTGTCTGGGGCTTTCACTAGAAATATTCTTTTTACCGTATCTGTGGGACGTATTTTGGTGCAACTAAATGCCTAAGTATGTCCCACAAATATGCAGTGTAAACATACCGTTCCTCTTACAGTAAATAGAGAATATTCCTCAGCCTTTCTGTTCTTACAATATGGAATCCTTAATGGTTACCCTTTTACAGCCTCATTGCTCTTACAGTAAAGAACCCTTATGTTATATGAAGAACAATGCATATCCTTTTTGTTCTTGCAGTAAAATATCCTTACCATGTATAGAGAACTTTCTACAGCCTACCTGCATAGAATCCACGTCATTTATGGAGAATATTCCACAACCTTACTTCTCTTACAGTAAAGAATCCTTACCGTCTGTGGAGAATATTCCACAGCCTTACTGCTTATACAGTAAAAAATCTTTAACGTCTTCTTATGGAGAATATTCCACAGCCTTACTGGTTTTACAGCAAAGAATGCTTAATAATCTCTATTTATATAGCGCCAACATATTCCATGGAACTTTACAATTTAGAGGGTATAAATACAGACAGAAAACAAACATTACATATTAAAAAAGACACAAGGTGTAAGGGCCCTGCTGCCAAGAGCTTAAAATCTATGAGGGTGTAGGGAGGAGACAAACGGTGAGAAGCAGCTGGTTTATACAATGACCCAGCCTTGTTTCATAAATATGGAGTGGTTTGCATAAAAAGAGGATGAACCTGCCACCCTGACAGTACATCTATATACAGATAAGTACCTGTGAGTGCCCAAGTACATGGACTGTGAGAAGTGTGTGTGACTAAAAGCGGTGGGTTAGCAATAAGGCATTATTATGAGGAATAGGCATCTTCTATTAGGATATTGTATGTCCTTATTGGTCTTGCAGTAAACAATCCTTGCTATGTATAGATAATTTTCTTTAGTCTTGCTGCATCAAATTTATGCTATCTATTGAGAATATTCAACAACCCTACTGATTTCACAGTATATAATCCCTTTAATCTGTGGAATATATTCTATAGAATTACTGTTCTTACTCTGCTCTTCTAAGAACAATATTCTATAGCCTCATTGCTCTTATAGTAAAGAATCCTTATCATGTATAGATAATTTTCTACAGCCTTACTGCTATCACAGCAAAAAAATTCATATAATCTAAGGTAAATATTCATGGCCTTATGGTTCTTGCAGCAGTGGTATTTCAATTTTTTTCCACAGCCTTTCTGCTCTAACAGAAAAGAATCATTTTTTTTCTATAGAGAACATTACTGTTTTGGGAGATGTTTTCACAGCCTTACTGTTTTTACATTGTAGAATCCTTATTGTTTATGGTAAAAAGTGACCTTGTGCTTATTGCAGCCAAAAGTAAACTGAATGGTGCACATTGTACGTATTTGTAGATAATAAATCTCTGACGGAGTACCTGATAACTCTGCCGTCCCAGGACTGCCCAGCTCAGACCTCCACGTTTGTTCTTGCCTATGAAACTTATTTGCTTACCTTTCTCACAGTTTATTCCAGTGAAGAACTCTGTGCAGCGACACATGTATCCTTGCTCTGTGTGCACACATGTTCCGTGGTTAAAACATGGATGAGAGCTGCAGGGGTCTGAACGAAAGTGCAAAACAGACATGTCTTCATTATTCCTGAAACTATTTAGCTTTCATGTGGCTGCAACATCTATAATCTTATTGAACCTTGTAATAAAGGTGCATATAATATCTGTCTCCTGATATGAAACATAAAAGTCATGAATTCAGGAAATGGAGCTGAAACAATTGAAAGTATAAGGGGTTAGGGAAAATTTTTGTAAATGTATATTTTTAAATTATTATTAATTAAATTAATTTTAAATTATACTTCCAATCTTATATTTCTCATATATTTAGGTGACAATTGTCATAAAGGGCAACAGTAAATATATAATTCAGAATCTAATGAAATGAAAATCATTAAGTGGATTTACCCTCCATGGCGTCATAGTAATCCAGGTTCATTGCATACAGGTCTTCTACAAGTCGCCTTTCGAGATCTTTAAGTAACAGCCCTGCAGAATAAAGTGTGAGGGTCAGGATAGGGTTAAAAAAACATGCAATGGATGTGGTTATCAGCAAACAGATCTAAGCTAGGGTCACACTTGCAACGTAGATTTTGCTTGGAACCTCTGTCGCAGAGGTGGAACTAGATCAGTTTTACAATGGACCCCAATAGCGCCTCAAGGACCCCATTTACTACAAAGAGATCCGTTGGATTTCAGCAGTGGTGTCCAATGTTTTACCAGAAGAAAATAGTGTAGCATGCGGCGCTATTCTATTCCGTCATTCTCAACGGAACTTCAGAACAAAACCTCCAACACCAATGTGATCCCAGCCTTAGGCTGAATCAGTGTCGGACTGGGGGTCCACAGTTGGAGTTGACCCTAGGGGCCCACCACTGGAGTTTATTTTAGGGGCCCACCCTACAGCTACTGTAAATGACTGTAGATGCCTCCTATACTCTGCTTCTGGCTTTTTGCCACTCTTTCTTTGCTTTTTTGCTTCTTCTGAGAATGAATATGAAGTTAGAAAACATCTTTACGTCTACCATGCTCAATGGCCCTGATTCCTCTGTGGGCTAGTCCGAGCCTGGGCTACATCCCCATTGCATTGGACAAAAAACGTCCGAAAATCGACCGGATTTTGTCCGATGCCGGACCATTTTTTTGTCACGTTTTGTGCTTAAATTGTGGTCGATTCTCGTTTTTTTGTCATCACCCATACAATTGATTGACGATGAAAAAACTAAAAGCTCTGGCATATTAAACAACATGTTGTATAATACGCCGGCGCCAGAAGACGAGCGGAGAAAAGATGAGCTGTGGAGACTACAGGTCATTTTTTCTATTGTCGTCTATCTGACTTATTAGATGGTGGTGGTGGGGCTGCATTCCATCACTCTCCCATTTCTGAATCCAGTACTGGTTCTTGGTGTCAGTGATTTGTTTTACTTGTTTTTATTGTTTACATTGTGTCTTAGGGATGCTTACACAGCTGCAGTTTGTAGCAGTGTATCTACCCTAAGGTTATGTTCACACGATGTACTGCAGCGTACACAGTACGCGCCGCAGTACATCGTGTCTTTCGGGAGCTCGCGCTGATACACACGAACTCCTGCGGTCCCAACTCCCGCCGGCACCATTGACATTTATTACTCACGGCGCGTATTCGCCACGAATAATTGACATGTCACTTATCTCCCCACGCGAACAATATGATCATATTGTACAAGCAGAGAGAGAAGGCGTAATCAATAGTTCTCTATGAGAACTATAAATTATCGTAATTTCAGCACGCATCTCGCCCTATATGAAATGAAAGCCAAGCTAGGATTGGTTGGTATGAGCAACAGACAGTCTCATTGCTAGACAGTTTTTATACATCAGGCCCATTCAGTTTGTGACTCTGTGATATTCTATCCCAAATAAAATTGTGTGGGGGCAAAAACAAAGCAAACAGAGTCAAAGCATCATTATGTGCATTCTTTTTTTTTGGGTGTAGACACGTGTTGGCTACACCCCAGTATAGATCTAGATACCTGCTAAATGATGGCGCGGGCTAAGTTCAATAGTGTGAACTTACTCCGAGCATTCCTTTGAGCTATTTTGCTTGAAAACCTATCGTAGTCAAGTCCTGCTTTTACAGCTGCAATGCTAGCAACAAATTAGAGCGCTGATATATGTATTAAACCATGCAGATGTGTTAGTGATACAGGATGGTTTTTTTAGGCACAAATAGGTGCCTGGGTCACATTAACTATAGTGGTTGCTCCAGAAATGTGTCATGATATGCATCGTAAAGTGCTTTTTTTGCCACGACACAGTTTTAGACATGTCTGCACCTCTTTAGAAAAGGGGTGTGGTTTATCATAAGGGGGTTCGGTTTATCATAAATGGGTGTGGTTTATCATAGAGAGGTGGGGCTAAATGAGACAGTGGGTCTCATTTATCAAAACTGTCTAAAAGTTAAACTAAGCTCTGATTGGTTGCTATGTAACAAGAAAATGGTAGTTTTGGACAGTTTTAATAATGTGAGAAAACTTCTCTTATAAATACAAACGTTATCCTGGATGTGTCCATGACATTACAGACCCCAACCTCTCTGTACGCCCCTGTACCTGGCCCATTGTGTCTAGTTCACTAAATGCACAGGAAATGATATTTACCATGATGACTCAGACGATGGGGAATCTGTAGAGAGAAAGCTGAGAATGAGATGCAGAAGAGCAGAGGGGGCACTTATATTTAACATGTTAATAGGCAAATGATCTGTAACCTATAGCAATGAGACAGCATCATCCTCCAGGATCAGTTACTTGTGTTTATTAGATGCTGTTTATATAATGGGATTTTAAGTCAATTGTAAGTTCTGCAACTTTCTAATAAACGATAGGGCAGTTTACTTAGGTCTTTTATACCCCAGCATGACATATGTTCACTGGAGTAGGATGTGACAACCTCTTATTATAGTGAGCATGTCTGTGCCAATGCAAATATTTAGGGCGCGTTCACACGGCACAGGACAAATACCGGCCGGTTTGCCGGCTGGTAGTTGTCCTGTTTTCCGCCCGTCCCCACGGCCGCGGGGGGGATGGGTTTTTTCCACGATGAGCGGAGAACAGCCCTCCCCTCACCCATTGAGAAGCACAGATTCCGTCCGGAAACTGCACGGAAGACGGTGCTTCTACAATGTTTTGCCGCCGGACCGCCGGCGACAAAACCACCGGGCGGAAAACCCATGCAGTGGGGACTGCTGCACAGGTTTTCCATAGAGCACAATTGTGCTAATTTTCAGCCGGTTTTTCAACCACAAACCGGCTGAAAAACCGGCCGAAAACCTGTGCCGTGGGGACATGGCCTTACAGTGCCTTGCGAAAGTATTCGGCCCCCTTGACCTTTTCAACCTTTTGCCACATTTCAGGCTTCAAACATAAAGATATAAAATTTTTCAGTTTTTTACTTTTTACAAAAGTTTAAAATATCCAATAAATTTCTTTCCACTTCACAATTGTGTCCCACTTGTTGTTGATTATTCACAAAAAAAAATTACAATTTTATATCTTAATGTTTGAAGCCTGAAATGTGGCAAAAGGTTGAAAAGTTCAAGGGGGCCGAATACTTTCGCAAGGCACTGTATGTCTGCTGACGTGAATTATAGTAAACTTGTCAGGCTAAGTGTCAAGATTGGTGCAAAAATTAAAGAGGTAAATTTTTGCACAAAATAGGTCTGCACCAGAATGTGGGGTAACACCATTAATAAAACCCCCTCTGTTTTTTTCCCTTCCTATCTTAAAGATCTCTGCTTGCCTTAAGCAAATAAGAATATTTCTCTTTACATCCAAATGCTGAAATCCCTTCTTGCTCTAATTCTTCTCACAGCTGAAGGTTTGTATCCAGTCAAGACAATCCTCTGTGAGCTAAATACATCATCAGCACAAATCTCTCCTCTGTCCTGATAGTTTGTTACAATGTATCAGTGCAGTCTGTTGTCTCCATCTAGCTCACAGATTGCCTAGTTTGGATACATCTGTAACCCTCAACTGCGAGAAGTTTTGGGCTAAGTCCACACGGATTTGGAAACCAAACCAACAACCAACCATCCCCATAGACTTTAACCCCTTAAGCCAAACGCCTGAAAAGTAGTTAATGACCAGAACATTTTTTTAGTTTTTGCCTCCTTGTGTTTCAACAGTTGTAATTTTTAATTTTTTCAATTAGCAGTTGGATGAGGCCTCGTTTTATTCTAGACAAGTTGTACTTTATGGGGGAATAGTTTAAGTTCACTTATAAATTATTGCAGAATTATTTTTAAATGTAAAAAAAAAAATCTTGTTTTTTTACATTTTTTTTTACACCATTCACAGTTCACATTAGTAACTTGTTAGATTAACGCTACAGGTTATTATGGTTGTGTGGATACCTAATATGTATAGGTTTTTTGTGTGTATAATTTATGCACATTATTTTTTATTAAATATTTATTTTACTATTTATTTATTCTTTTTTTTTACACTGTTTATGTTTTTTTTTAAAACTTTTTTTTTAAATCCCATGAAGGGAGAACTCTGTTACATATTTTTTTTACACCTAGTAATGTATTAGCATATTCATATATCAGTCTGACACAGGCAGTGATCAGGACAGCTCACAGTCTGCCCTGGTCACTGGTTTGTCTAGGTCCCCAGGACTGAGCAGCCGTTCCCCGGGCTCTGTCGGGTCACCGGGTGTTCCGATCACTCCACAGAGCAGGGAAACCCTTTGATTGCGCTGTGGTGACGATCCGCCGCAATCAAAGGGTTAAAGGACCGGGGTGCGGAGGTCTCCCCCTCTCCCCGATGCTCGCAGGAGATGCTCTGGGATCAAGGCTGTGTAGTACAGCCTCGATATCAGTGCAGCTGCGGCCCCGGGTGCAGGGCCGTCTTAACACCATCATGGGCCCCTAGGCAGAGCTGTTCACTGGGCCCCCCAACCAACATTTATCAATATTATCTAAGGGTATGTTCACACGGTGTAATTGCGGGGTGCATCTCGCGGCGATTTGCACTTTAATACAGCTGAAATGCACGCCGCAATTATGGTAAAGCTGATTGGCTGCTATGAGTGCTGATTGGTTGCTATTGGCAACAAAAACAGACTATTAGACCGTTTTCATGAATGAAACCCATTATGCTTAACCCCTAAAATCAATGACGCAGCTGTATGAGGAGCTGTATTATGCGGGAGAACTTGTATTTTTGGGGGAGTAGTTTGAGTTTACATGTTAACTACCGCATAATTCAATTAAAAAAACAATTTCAGCATGAACAGAAAAAGGTTTTTTTTTAAATATTTTTTTACACCATTCACATTTTACACCAAATAACCTGCTAGATTAATTCTAAAGGTTATTACGGTCGTGTAGATACTGAATATTTGTACTTTTTTATGTAATGTATGCACAACAATGTTTTTAACCATTTTTTTGTACACTTTATATTTTTTTTCTTCTTTTTAATCTCATTAAGGGATAACTATCAAAGCTTTTGATCCTCACCATTTAACCCTTTTATTGCTGAGGTCCATGGCTGCACCATAATCAGAGGGAATTCTCGGGCCCCATTGGGTCACCGGGACTCCCAGTGCCCGATGGAGCCTGAGGGATATCTATACAGTCAGCCCTGGGGACCTAGGCTGTATCTATTAGTATACAGGAGTGTAATGGAGTTGCATGCAGGAGTATACAGGAGTGTAATGGATTTGCATGCAGGAGTATACAGGACTGTAATGTATTGGCATATAGGAGTGTAATGTATTCGCATACAAGAGTATACAGGAGTGTAATGTATTTGCATATAGGAGTGTGCCATAACATTATGAAGTGTAAAGGGAAAAAAAAGTGTAATATAATTATCCTTTAATGGGAATAAAAAAACCTACAAAGCAAAAAGTGTAGAAAAAAAAATAAAAATGAATATTTTATTAAAAAATTATTGTGCATATATTACACAAAAAACAACTGTAATAACCTATAGAATTAATCTAACGGGTCATTTATTATGAAATGTGAATGCTGTAAAGAAATAATGTAAAAGAATGTGAAAACAGTGTTATGTTTGTAATTTATATGTAAACGCAAACTACTCATCCAAAAAATACAATTCCTCACATAACTGCATCAAAGAAAAAAAATAAATGTTATGAGTATGACTGCTGAAACGCAGTCATTAAGTTGTGTCATTAAGGCCTTTTCAGGCCGGGGGCTTAAAGGGTTAACCATTTTTCTTTACAAAATAAAGTGTTTTTAACTGGGGAAATAGAGGTTTTGTGCAGATTTTTTTTATTATTATTATTTACTTTTTAATTTTTTTTTAAAGTCCCAATCTGTGATTAGGATTGTGATATAATATGCACAGTTGAGCTGACCGCATGCTGTATCATATAACAACTTTATGTGGTCATCCATCATGTGCCCCCAGGCCATGCAGCACTACTCATAAGTTCTATAGACTGCTGCATGGCGCTGGGGGCACAGGATGGCTGACCACACAATGTTGTTATATGATATAGCTGTGGTCAGCCATCCTGTCACTGCCCCATAGAGTCCCTGTACCTTCTTCACAGGTGAGCCGGGACCCAGACGAACCCAGCAGCTTCATAGACCTCGCTGACTGGTGGACACAGCGAGGTGACTGGGAGAGGGACAGCCGGGAGGGGGGAGCCGGAGACCTGATGAGGGGGCCGGCGGGGGAGGAGACAGATGGGAGGAGGGAGGAATGCTGCGGCTCTGCTCTCACTGCAGGCTCCGGGGTTATTGCCGCGCAGGCAGGACAGGAAAGGAGGAGACGCAGCAGCCTCTGCTGTTTTTAAGTGAAAAAAGACGTGCTTGTATTTACACTGACTCCTGACAGGGCCCCTGTTCTCATGGGGCCCCCGGGCAGGTGCCTACCGTGCCCAATGGGAGAGATGGCCCTGCCCGGGTGCCGCAAACTCCGATGTCTGCAGCGACACCAAAAGACGTTGCTGCAGACGAACGACCTGCACCAGCCGACGTCAAAAGTCGGCAGGCGGTCATTAAGGCCGTAGTCTTCACTGAACGGATTTTCAGCCTGACAGATTACTAACTGCCAGCATTCCGAAAAATCGGGAACAGGCACAATCTTCTGCCCGAAAACCTGTGCTATTCAATGATTAGGGGGTCGGCCAAATCCGAAACCGCAGACTGACTCGTCCCCCAAATCCACTGAAAAAAAAGATAAAATACTGGTCGGATTCTTAACCAGAATCTGACCCTTATTTTGTCTCTGTCGTGTGGCCATAGGCTTAGGCTACCACAGCACAGCTTTTCAGTCGTTTTTTTCAGTGTTTTTCCTAGTCTCTAAAATTGCTGAAAACAGAACCCATAGACTTTAAGGGGGACATGTATGAATGGGGCTGATGATATCTTCAGCAAGATATCATTATCATGTGCATTACATAGCGTAAGCGGCACTTTGTAATGTGCCAGATTTCGGGGGGTGGGGGGAGCGGTAGGCGGAGCGCACTAGAACCCTGCGAAGCTGTAGATTTATAGCTTCACTACGGCAATTCTAGGCGCATTACTGCTGGAACAGGTAAACCACTTTCAATGTGGAATTGTCATCTTTGCGCTAGAATGCGCCTGATTTATGACCTGCTGTAGAACGGGTTCATAAATCAGGTGCATTCTATGCTATTTTAATGCGCATGAAATTTGGCGTTTAAACTTCAAATTTCATACTGTGGCCCTAATAGTAAAAACGTTCTGGAGTCTCCTCAGAATGTTTTTGCAGGTCGTTTTTTGTAACGTTAGTGAAAAATTGCCTAAAAATTGCCCAAAAACAATCCAAAAAACAGTTCAAAAATGCGTAATAAAACCCCAGCTGCTTTGGGCAAAAAACTGACGTTCAAAGCAGTTTTTAGGTTTTGGTTTCCGACGAGTTTTTTGTTCTATGCTGTGTAGACCTAACCTTAGAGTATTAGGGCTTGTCGCCACGGCACAGCTTATTGGTCGGTTTTTCAGACGGTTTGCGGTTTTACAAACCATCTGAAAACCAACATGCAATGCTCTCCATAGATTTCAATAGAAAATCCGTGCAACAGTCCCCACTGCACGTTTTTTCCACCGGATGGTTTTAGACACCGCCGACGTAATGAAAAGCTGAGAACATTTTCATTCTTCTGCCTGGTTTTCGGGCAGAACATGAACATGTGGGCATGAAGTGGGAGGGCTTGAATCCACAAACCACGGACAAAAGCCGTCCCCCTGCCTGACAAAAATAGTATAAAACCGGTCGGGAAATCCGACCGGTATTTAGTCTTGTAAACGCACCCTTAGGGTATGTTCACACGGCATGTTGGATCCGTTTTTGGATCCGTTTATAGATGTGTGTTTGCCTCCGTGTTTCAGACCCTAAATGGACCCAAACACGCATCTAACAATGTGCAGTGTGATTCCCATTGCTTTCAATGTAAAACATGCATTGGCGTTCAGATGAGTGATCGCCGATGCGTGTTTTACATGTGTCTTTCTGATGCATCTTTCAGATCCATTCAAAGAATTGTCATGTCCATTCTTGATCCGTTTGATGCAGCAGCCGCCCTATTTACAACTATAGGGTGTGTTTCTCCTGCAGCCAAAATACATCCAAATACGCAGCTGCGTGTTGGATGCGATTTGCGCAGCGCTTTTGGATGCTTTTTTCAGGTCCAAAAATGTATCCAACACGCCATGTGAACATACCCTTGGGGTGTATCCACACGGCAGTATACAAATACTTCTTTAATCCGGTATTTTGACATCGTTTCCGTGGTTTTGGGGGACGGTTCTGTCCGCAGTTTGTAGATTCCCCATCCCCCACAACCACTGACATGTTCATGTTCTGCCCGAAAACCACGCGGAAGAATGAACATATTCTAAGTTTTTTCTGGAACGCCGGCGGTGTAAAAAACCATCCGGCAGAAAATCTGTTCAGTGGGGACTGTTTAACAGATTTTCTATTAAAGTCTATCAGGATGCTTGACAGTGGGTATATAGGAAAATTAATTCCTGTAGGCATTGAGTCACTTCTCCTCTACATAGGGTTAAGAAATCCCTAACTGCCCTCCACCAGACCAGGTATTTCTCCACACTCAACCTGGTCAGCAATTAGCAGGTCCCCACATGAGAATGGGACAAAAAAGAACATATTGATTTCCCTACTTAAGTTATTTAAATAGGATGCCCTTTGGTCTCACCAATGCCCCCAACCACCTTCAACAACTGGTAGAGCACTGTCTTTGAGCCCGGGATCTTGAATCTATCACAATCTACTTGGTTGATAAGGTGGTGTACTTCACAAGTTTCCGAGAGTTATTAGACCGTCTATACGTGATACCCCCTGCATTATGTGAAATATATACATAAAATATAGTCCAAAAGTAAATATTTATGGATGTAGTAAACAATCACCTACTACAGCACCTGTCCTGCCATTTGCTGACATACTATGGTTTTCCAACTCAACATAGATGTTGGCTTGCAAGGCTGAACTATTTCAGAGGTGATTGGTTATAGGAGCAGATGTTTGTGGCTGTTAGAGTGTAATCCCATGATGGAAAGATTTGCTGAATGCCAGGTTAGAATTGACGTATACAATAATCCACTGGCATACCCAAATACAGCTAAGTTTGGCACTCTGGAGCAGTGGTGGGTGTACCATTTGGCTGATTTAACTATATCTACCAATATAGGCATCGCTGCTGCAACATACTGAAAAATACTGATGACTTGCTCCAAAACCCTACTCTTGATAGGGTTGGAATGGAGAGGAGGAGGAGATCCTAACCCTTGGACTGGCAAATCTCATTACTCAACAACAATCAATTTGTCACTGAACTGTATACTAGTGAGGAGTAGCAAGAAATGCAGAGTGCGGAGGTAGCTGAAGGTGGGAAGCTGTCCAGCCACCATAGACAAAGAACAACTCCAGCAGACAACGTGGCAGTCCGAGATGAAGTGAACAGTAGTTGAATCTGGGTGTCCAGGGAACAACAGAACGTGTAGCAGTTGGTGTTCCTGGACTTGTTGCTGATGTCAGCAAGTTGGAAAAGTCATTTTCAAGTAGTGCTGTCCTTAAGGGGACACTGCAGAACTTTGTGTCTCAGACAATATGCATGGAGGAGTCTCTAAAGTTAATGACTTTGATCTTTCTTACTGCCCAGCAGGGAACATCCAGCTACAAATACACATTAGTCTATATAGATTATTTTACAAATTCACTACAGTGATCTCCATCTGGGACCAGAAAGCCACTGTCTGACTACTGTGGACTCGCCCATGTGGCTGCTATCAGAAAATCCTCATTATGTGACAGATGTGTTATAAGCTTACAAAAATGTGCACATAGCTCCACCGGACATGCCTATTAGCAGCTTATATTGGGATGAACAAGCCCATTTCTATTTGTACTGCTTTTAGAGTGGCCTGAGGAGAGACACTGGCCCACCACTGATGTAGCCAGTGTGCTCAAAACTTAAAGGTTGTCAAATAGTCTCCAAAAAAAAGGGAATCTCACAAGAGAACAGAGAGTGACTTCTGATCACTATATTTACTATTTTGCCATAGGCAAACTTAAACTCTATCAGTTCTCTATCTGTAAAACACTAAAAACTTAACTTTTATTATGTATAACTCTTAGCCTCTATATACACTATTTCAAAACCTGATTTCTAGCCTCACCATTTAACAATTTCTACTTCTGAAGGAAGGAATAGCTCCTTTTCCACTATCAAGCCTGGTGGAACCCCACCTACCAACTGGAAAACCTTATATATACAACAAATTATTGACTCCAGTGAGGGATCCCAAGCCTCCTACTTGGGCAGTCGTCCCTAATCTAATGGACACAGGACAAATAAGGCCCCCTTGTGACACCCCTGCAGCGAGTGACACTTGTATACAGAGGTGAGAAATCACAATTTAAAACGTCATGCCTGACCTCCCCGACATGTTTCACCAGCTAACCTGGCTTCATCGCGGGTTAGAGGTCCGGTCAGGTTTTTAAATAGTGTGTATAGAGGTTAAGAGTTATACATAATAAATGTTACGTTTTAGTGTTTTATAGATAGAGAACTGATAGAGTTTAAGTTTGCCTATGGCAAAATAGTAAATATAAAACTTAAAGGGACCCTGTCACATAGGTTATGCCCCCCTTGCTGAGGGCAGCACAAGCTAGTGTAAGACCTGCTGTTCCCAGCGCTGTGCCCCTTATCCTGTAAGATGCTGTAGTTTTAGAGTATATACCCCTCAAATTTTATTCATGAGCAGGTGTAAGGCCCACCCACCAAAGGCTAGCCCCATCCACCTGACAGTTATTCACATGTTTCCACCTATTCAAAGTAACAGGTTTATCGGTTGAGGTGGGCGGGGCTAGCCTCAGATGGGCGGGGTTTGAAAAAACGGACTCTTTATATACTCTTTTCTGGCTGAAAACTTCAGATTTCAGAACTAAATACTCAAAAACTACAGCATCTTACAGAATAAGGGACACAGCGCTGGGAACAGCAGGTCTGACAGTAGCTTGTGTTGTCCTCAGCGAGGGGGGCATAACCTATGTTACAGGTTCTCTTTAATAGATGAGACAAGTTTACAGGAACAACTGCCTCCAACTGCTAAGCCCAGACCCCAGGCACTGCCACTCTACATGGAGGAGCTCTTGTTGGCACCATGCATATCTGGCGGTTGCATTTTGTATTGCAGAAAACTCCATCTGATTAGCTGTAGGCCATTGAAAAATGAGTTTCTCCCGCTGGTTCAGTCCTGGGACAAAGATGTCTGGCAACAGACATGGCAGAGAGAACAGAGGGGCACTTTTGACCCAATACAGAAACTTGAGCCAGAATTTTTTCATTATAAAATTATTCAGCATTACATATATGGAATTGTTTGTATTGTATATGTGTTGTTAGTGTGTATGTAATGTGTTGTATGTGTTGTTAGTGGTAGTGTTGGTTGTATGACTGGTGTAGTATGTGTTGTAAATGTGTGTCTGTACTATATGTGTGTATGTGTTGTGAGCTTGTGTATGTACTGTATGGGGACATCCACACTGCATATGTAAAATGCTGGTCGGATTCTGTTTAAGAATCCGGCCAGTATTTTATCGTATTTTGGATGGTTTTGGGGAAAGGTTCTGTCCGCGGTTTGGAGAGTCGCCCGTCCCCCATAACCATCGAAAACCGGGCGGAAGAATGTGCATGTTTCACGTTTTTCTGAACGCTGGCGGCTGAAAAACCGTCCGGCTGAAATACGTTCAGTGTAGATTAGTGAACAGATTTTCTTTATCTTTCTTTGGAGATGGTTTCTTGTCGTTTTCAGAGGGTTTCCAAATCTGCAAACTGTCTGAAAATCCGACCAGTGAACCATGCCGTGCGGGCGGACCCTATGGATTTGTGTCTGTGTTGTAAGTTTGTGTATGTACTGTATCTATGTGTATATGTGTTATGTGTATGTACTGCATGTGTGTATGTGTTGTAAGTTTGTGTGTCTATTGTATGTGTGTGTTGCGAGATTGCGTATGTACTGTGTGCATGTATTATATGTGTGTATATGTTGTATGTTTGTGTTGTGTTTTGTATACGTTGTGAGTTTGTGTATGTACTGTATGTGTGTATATCTTGTGAGTGTGTACATGTACTGTATGTGGCTATGTATATACTGTATGTATGTGTGTATATACTGTATGTATGTGTGTGTGTATATATACTGTATGTATGTGTGTGTGTATATATGCTGTATGTATCTGTGTGTGTGTGTGTGCACATGTACTGTATGTTTGTGTCCATAACTTTCAACTAGCTTTGATGAATAAATAATTACCCCAAACCCATAATGTGTTCCTTAGTAAGCTACCCCAGTACTTGTATTTAGCTAGTATAGGGGTCCTTTAGTAGACTCCCCCACTATATGGACAACAAATTCTTTTAATGCTCTGGGTATTGATATCATGCAGCTCCCCAGCATAACATGGCTTTCCTTACCTCATAACCTTAGATCTTACCGGCTGAAAAGATGAGGTGCAGGATAGAAAGATCATGGAAGTAAGGAAAAATCTGGCACTGGAGCTCCTCATGGTTTCATACACCCTGAAGGTCCTGGGCCATAACATGGTACAGAGTCTATGTTGTCTCACACAGGTTCATCCTCCTCTAAATCCCAACCTTCCACCTTTACATTAGTAAACAACGGTCAGTGGGGGTGGACTGAGTGCACCACATGCAGATGTAGCAGAGCTCAGTGTCTCATTTACCTGCCCGCAGCTCCATTTCTTCTGCTTCATCACAACTCATTGGAGCATACTTACTAATACTGATGCATGAAGAATGATGGTATATACATTTAGTGCCACACCCTCTATGAACCCCACAACATGTACACTGTATAAGGAACACTGTCAAGCTCCATGAAATATCTTTTTTGTAGTATATTAATACTTTCCTGTGTGTGGAGCTATTTGCACTCCTATTTAACACCATAGATAACAGTGCTAGGTAGAGTGCCCTCATAACAGTGACAAAGCTAGTGCCCCATAACAATGGCAACCATAGAGCCCCCATAATAATGACAGCCACAGTGCTCTCATAACGGCAGGGTTGCCATTTATTGCAATGGTAAATTGCATGTCAGTTTAAATAGTGCAAAAATTTGAAGTGACCTGTCACTCTGATATGTAAATATGTTTGATTCCACTTTTGGTATTCAATATGTGAAATAGCCCTTTGAAATTGAGCTAATCTGCATGAAAAACATTGTTGAAAACTGCCAGACTTCAGATTTCTACCCCAACAGTGAGAGCCAAAGTGCTCCATTCAGTGTTGGACCTTGGTGCCTAGGGTCCACAGGTGGAGTTGACTCTAGAGTGCCGCATGATAGTGATAATCACAATTCTCCACTAGCATACAATTTATAGGGATTGTCCAGTGGGAAAAAAATCTAAATGATACCTCTACCACAGTTATTATTATTATTATACACACACTGACAAACAAAAGGGTAACAATATTTTGAACTTTTGGGGGTGAAATTTCTTCACCTCGCCCTGAGTGCAATTTAGCCTAGGAACGGCCCTGTACCTATCTCATACATAAATTTGACTTGTAACTATTCAGCATATGCTATGTTATGCAGATTCTTCTCATGTAACTACTAGTATAATGTTGTTATAGCCTATAGTATAATGTTGTACCGTATTAACCATAGAAAGTAGTAGAAGAGTGAAGAAATCAGGCGATACCTTTTTCAGGCTGAGTATATTTGATGGTGAGCTTTCGAGAGTACTAGCTCCCTTCTTCATTTAGCCCATTTTCCAGAGTTTGAAATTTTTGCATTAATTTAAATTCCCACTCCTTTCTCTCCCTCTGTGTCTTAAAATGTTATAGCCTATAAAAATCATTAGGAAATCTCTGCAAACTGCATGTTAAAGTTTGAATTACTTTGCAGAAATTGTTTTACTACAGAGAAAATGTAAGTATAATATTGTTATAGCCTTTGCCTATCTGTATATGAGATGAAACAATGGGATCTCCTGACAATCATTGCAAATTTGGAAACAAACGCAAAATCTACAAATACGAAAAATTTCTGCGGTGTGGCATTTTCCTGTGTATCCACCAGGGGACACCATTGTACTAGATAAACATTAGAAACTGGTCTCTTGTCCGGCAAAGAGCACACTCCTTGGCATGGCATTTTTCTAGAGAAGCCAACATTTATCAAAAAATATGGATGAGCAACATGGAATGCAGAGTTTACACCTGCATCAGACACAGTTACTCAGGGTCTGATGCTTCTGCAGAATATATAGGCCTTGGGGATTGCTCTGTGTAACTCGTGCATAGTTTCTGTTTTTCTAATAATGGAGGAAAAAGTCAGAATGTGAAAGTAACATTATGTACCAGCTGTTATATTCAACTTTTATCTGATTCTAGGAAAGCTGGGTGTCAACCAATATGACCATCATCCTAGTTCCCATTGGAATTGCTTTGTCTGTATGAGTGGCAAGATTTCTGCCATACTGGAAAGTAGGCTGAAATCTCTGGTGAAAGTTAATGTGGAAGTCAAATTTCTCAGAACAGATATAATTGATGTATCTCTATCAAGTCTGCTCTACTATGCAATTCTGTTTACAGCTAAGTGGAACGTTCAGTAGCCCAAACCATGTGTAGCAAAAGGCTTTGTCCACACGATAGGTATCTCAGATATGAATCCACACGGATTTCGACTTGAAATACTCATCGTAAACCATCCCCATCGACATCAATAGAAAATACGGGGTGTAGTTCATATAATGCATATTTTCGTTAAATGTCAAAAAACTAAGAACATGTTCCTTCCTCCGTCATATTCCACGCAGAAAATTCACTATTGTGGTCAATGGGGATGGCTAAAAACCTTGTGTAAAATGCATCCAAAACACTTGCATGTTGTTTTGGATGCGGCCAAAACCCCATAGAGATGAATGGGACTATAAATCGAACCCTAAATCCACATGCAATACCATTGAAATCCACGTTGCTTGACGTGATTTTCAATGGCAGAATCCGACAAGTAAATTTTACTCCTCATCTGGACTTAGCCTTAATCAGCCACATTCAAGTTTATAATTTGTGACACTTAGCATAAGGATCTTTATCAAATCTATCCACAAAAAGAGTGAAATAACTGTTCTGCAAATAACAACTAATGTAGAGGGGTGTATCCATGTGCAGTATCTCACAAAAGTAAGTATACCCGTTACATTTTTGTAAATATTGTATTATATATTTTCATGGGACAACACTGAAGATATGGGCTATACAATACATGGAAATCCCTAAAGAAGCATTTATGCTATCTATCATACATGAAAAAAACTTTGAGATTCTTAGTTCACACGTTTTGATCAAAAAATGTTTAAGCCAACCATGGCTTACAACGTGATCTCAAGTCGGGTGGTCCTACGCTATCTTTACCTCTCAATAGAGCCAAATCCAGACTTCTCATTGGGTCGACCTACCTCCATTATCCAAAGAGAAAAAAAACAAAAAACACTAACTTTGCAAGCTGCACTGATAGAGCAGCCTGTGAAAAGTGGGCGGGGTGCAGGAAACCAAAATGGAGGCAAAATGAAGTTTTTTTCTTTTTTTTATGCATCAGTGCTCATTTACCTACAAGATTTTCTCCAGTGGCTCTTCTAACCATTGATTCACATTCTATCACCTTTTACCTTACTGTGGATTGGCTTTATATTCATTAGTGAGTGTGCATAATTAAGGTTTATTAAAAACGAAACGTTGTATCTGAGTCACAATTCATCATTTTATAACTTAAAACATCCATTAATGTCTAAACTGTTGGCAACAAAAGTGAGTACAACCCTATGTATAAAATTGACAAATTGTGCCCAATTTGCTATTTTCTCTCCACGGTGACATGTGACTCATGAATGTTATAAGGTCTGGGGTGTGGATGGGGAGCAGGTGTGTTAAATTTGGTGATGTCGCTCTCACGCTCTCTCATACTAGACACTGGAAGTTCAACATGGCGCCTGATGGCAAAGAACTCTCTGAGGATCTAAAAAAAGATTTGTTGCTCTACATAAAGATGGTGTAGGCTATAAGAAGATTTCCAACACCCTGAAAACTGAGCTGCAGCACGGTGGCCAAGACCATTCAACGGTTTAACAAGACAGGTTTCACTCAGAACAGGCCTCACCATGGTCGGCCAAAGAAGTTGAATGCACGTGCTCGGTGTCATATCCAGTGATAGACATATGAGTGCCTCCAGCATTGCTGCAGAGGTTACAGGGGTGGTGGGCCAGCCTGTCAGTGCTCAGGCCATATGCTGCACACTGCATCAAATTGGTCTGCATGGCTGTTGTTCCAGGAGGAAGCCTCTTCTACTGATGCTGCACCAGAAAGTCAGCAGTTTGCTAAAGACTAGCAGACTAAGGACATGGATTACTGAAACCATGTTCTGTAGTCTGATGAGACCAAAATAAAACATATTTGGTTCAGATGGTGTCAAGTGTGTGGACTTAAAAAGAAGACAATTAGACTACAGCAGTGATGGGCATATCAGCTCTGCTATTCCTAGCTGATTCTATTAGAGTGACATGACTGCTGGAGGTTTGTAAATAGCAGTGCACAAGGCTACATAGCTCTAAGGCTTAAAATGTGTCCTTAACTTAGGTAAATAAAGATTTTGTGCTAGAGATAATACTCAGCAGGGAGTGACTCACCATGGTCAGACAGACTGACTGAAAGCAGCTTAGAGCAATGAGAGACAAGAGCAGGGAGAGATGGTCAATAAACTAGTAAACCTTGTGTAAACTAGTAGTAGATAAAATCTTCTTTACCTCCTGAACAATGTAAAATCAACAAAGTAATGTATTTGGTAATAGTCTTCATTTACCTTTCCTTACATGTTAAAAGCTAATCATTGTGGTGAGAAAACCCCTTTAATGCAATACTTGTACAGTAAACAAGCAGGCCAGAGATATAGGTATAATAAAGGCATAATATAGACCTAATATAATACATGGCAACTTGCAGGTAGTCGTTGTGGTAAGTGATGAGATACCTGTCTGCCAGTATGAAGTGGGAATCTATAGTGTTATGTGCTTCATGGTATCTACGACTATATGGTCACTTTATGGAGGTAATATACACAGGTAGATTGGTAGGCCTCAGGTAGGTAGGCAGGCAGCAATTAGGTCCCAGGTAGGTACACAGTAAACAGGCCCCAGGAAGGTAGGCCCTAGGTAGGTAGGTAGATTGGCCCTAGGTAGGTAGGCAGTATGTAGGCCCCAGGTAGGTATGTAGGCCACAAGTAGGTAGATAGGTCCTGGATAGGTAGGTAGGCTACAGGTAAACAAAGTAACAGTTTAATCCGCTTGCCTGAAGACAACTTGTGGAGAGGGGAGGAGGCACATTCCTGGAAGAAGTCGCTTCCAGTGCACAAACAAGAAAATCAATCAATGGTGGATGGAACAGCTTCACTGCCATCGATTAAATAAAAATATAAGTTTATTAGTACAAAATCTTTAAAAAGCCTGAATATTCTGACCAAGGAAGACAAATTCCAGAGGAAAACTACAGCTTCATCCAGTGTAGCACATGCTGACGCGTTTCAGAGGATAAATCTCCTTACTCATAGCTGGATTACCATGCATGCCAAAGCTCTTTTTAAACTACTTCCAGATGACCATCCCGGGAGTGAAGCTGTTCCATCCACCATTGATTGATTTTCTTGTAGGCTACAGGTAGGTATATTTGCCCTAGGTAGGCAGTA
The DNA here is from genome assembly GCA_025379985.1 of Phyllomedusa bahiana. NCBI lineage: Eukaryota > Metazoa > Chordata > Amphibia > Anura > Hylidae > Phyllomedusa > Phyllomedusa bahiana. Next base: position 71,164 of record JAODAL010013310.1, on the reverse strand, counting down.
GTTAGGCCCTAGTTAGATAGGCAGCCCTCAGGTAGGTAGATAGGCAGGCCCCAGGTTGATCGGCCCCAGATAGGTAGGTAGGTAGGCCTCAGGTAGATCTATAAGGGTCATCTATATAGGCAGGTAGGGCTATAGGGGATAGATATAGGAAGGCAGGGCTATAGGGGATAGATATAGGCAGGCAGGGCTATAGGGGCCAAAAAAAAGGAAGGCAGGCCTATTGGGGCTAGACATAGGCAGGGCTATAGGGACCAATATATAGGCAGGCAGGCAGGGCTATAGGGACTAGATATACGAAGGCAAGGTTATAGAGGCTAAATATAGGCAGACAGGGCTATAGGGGCTAGATATAGGCAGCCAGGGCTATAGGGGCTAGATATAGGAAGGCAGGGCTATAGGGGCTAGATATTGGCAGGCCGTTCTATAGGGGCCAATATATAGGCAGGCAGGGCTATAGGGGCTAGATATAGGCAGGGCTATAGGGGCCAATATATAGGCAGGCAGGGCTATAGGGACTAGATATAGGCAGGCAGGGCTATAAGGGCTAGATTTAGGCAGGCAGGGCTATAGGGGCTATATATAGGCAGGCAGGGCTATAGGGGCTAGATATAGGCAGGCAGGGCTATAGGGGCTAGATATAGGCAGGCAGGGCTATAGAGGCCAATATATAGGCAGGCAGGGCTATATGGGCAAGATATAGGCAGGGCTATAGGGGCAAGATATAGGCAAGGCTATAGGGGCAAGATATAGGCAGGGCTATAGGGGCAAGATATAGGCAGGGCTATAGGGACAAATATAAAGGCAGGCATGGCTATAGGGGCCAATATATAGGCAGGCAGGGGGCTTTATTAATATTAAAAAAATAAGAAATCACTTACTCACCTGTCTCTCGCTCCCGAGCAGTCTGTGCTCGGCGCGGGCCGCGCGATGATGTGACGTCATCTCGCAGCCCACGTCAGCACTGTGGGCCGGCGCCTGTTAGGCTTAATGCCTAGCAGGCAGATTAGCAGAGTGGAGCCGCTCTGCTCTGCTAATACCGGCCAGTCCTGCCTTTGAGCGCTCGGGCCGGACACCCGGGTGTTCAGAGGTAGGAAGCTCCGGGCCCCGCAGCTCCGCGTCTGCCTGCGGTGAACTAGTATGTTCACTGCCGGTGGGCACAGGAGCCAAACTACCAGGGTAGCAGACATGTTAGCTGCTGCCCTGGGCCCCGGACCCCGGGGCAGGTGCTACGTCTGCTATCCTGGTAGTTTTGCCCCTGCTCCATACAGTGACCATACACTGTAGTGGTAGAAATCAATGTACACAGGCCACTGTATATTACCTCCATACAGTAACCATATAGTGGTAGATACCAGTGTACACAGCCTCTGCAGATTGCATATTACCTTTAGACAGTGACCATATAGTTGTAGATACCAGTATACACAGGCCCTGAAGACATATAAGTGATTAATGTGCAGTTGCATCTTGTGACTAATAGGTGACATTTCTATGATGAGTTGTTGACTTTCCCTTTTCGCATCTCGTCCAAACCGCCATAATGACTTCTCCCAGCCACCACTCTTCCCTGTAGATTTGGACACAAATATCTTAGAATTCTCACTTTTCCAGCACCTCCTTCACTGTCCCCCACCTTATTACAAACTATCCATGGGTGGGAGAGCAGGTGCAGGCCATAGTTTAGAGGCACTGTCTCCTAGAGGAGTGGGGAGGAGCAGAGAACTAACTCCCTGGAGACTATGCTACAGTTATGGCCTGTACCCCTCAGATTCATATTAACAGGTAGGTAGATAGGAAGGGCCCTAGGTAGGTAGGGCCCAGGTAGCTAAGTAAACCTCCATTAGATAGGTTGGCAGGGTCTAGGTAGGTTGGTAGGCTCCAGGTAGGTACTGTAGGTTGGTAGGCCCCAGGTAGGTAGGCAGTAGTTAGGCCCCATGTAGGTATGTAGGCCACAGGTAAGTATATTTGCCCTAGGTAGGAAGTAGTTAGGCCAAGTTAGGTAGGCACCTCTCAAGTAGGTAGATAGGCAGGTCCCAGGTTGATAGGCTCCAGTTGGGTAGGTAGGTAGGCAGGCCTCAGGTACATAGGTAGGTAGATGGTAGCTAGGCCCCAGGTAGCTAGGTATGCAGCAACTAGGATCCAGATAACAAGATAGGCTGTAGCTTTGCCCCAGGTAGATGGATAGGTAGGTAAGCTATAGGTGGGCCCCAGGTAGCTAGGTAGGCTGCAGGTGGGCCCTAGGTAGCTAAGAAGGCTGTAGTTAGGCCCCATGTAGGTAAGTAAGTAGGTAGACTGCAGGTGGACCCCAGGTAGCTAGACTGCAGGTGGACCCCAGGTAGCTAGGCTGTAGGTAGGCCCCAGGTACCTAGGTATTTAGGCTGTAGGTGGGCCCCAGGTAGATAAGTAGTTAGACTGTAGGTGAGCCCCAGGTAGCTAGGTAGCTAGGTTATAGGTGGGCCCCACGTAGGTACATAGGCGGGACCCCATTAGTAAAAAAATAATTAACTCACCACGCTCCTGTTCCCCTTACGCCACGAGCGGCAGGCCAGCTTCTCCAAGTTGAGCCCGACAGAGGTGGTGCAATGATATGACGTCACTACACTGCCCATGTCAGCACTAGGAGCTGATGCCTGTTAAGCTTAAGGCCTAAGGCTTACCAGGCTGAATAGCAGAGGCGAGCGCTGGTGGTGCTCTGCTAAGACCGAAATAGGTAGGCAGAAAGGTGGAGCCCCTTTTTGCAGGTATATCCCAATTAGGCAGATAAGTATATAGGTGTCCCATCAAGTGGTGGGTAGGTATATAGGTCCCCCATTAGGTAGGAAATTATACAGGTCTTCAGAAGCTCGGTAGGTATATAGTCCCCCATTAAATAAGAGGGTAATATTATTGACCCTCCCATTAAGTAGGTAGGTATATATGCCCTCCATAGGTAGGTATAAAGGCTCACTGTAGATAGCTATACAGGTATGTATATATGGCCTACTGTAAGTAGATATGTAGGTATATATGCCCCTTGTAGGTAGATAGATATATATGCCCTTCTGAGGCAGTGTTTCCCACTCATCCCCCTTCCTTCGCCTCTGACTGTGCTGCAGCCTGGAGAGGTAGCACAGTATATTATGCAGCAGGAAGATGCAGTGTAACGTGCAGCAAGGGGAGGTGGTGTACTGTGCAGCATGTCAAGGCAATGAAATGTGCCGTATGGAGAGGGAGTGCATTGTGCTGCAACATAGAGGCAGTATATCTATGCGGGACTGGTTTACAGTCAGATTTTTTAATGGATTCAGTATTTAGAATCCACAAAAATCTGGCTATAAATTATCCCGAAAGACCTCAATAGAAAATCCGTGCTGTAGTCTATACAGCTAGGATTTTCTGTGGTCTGATTTCAAGACTGACGGTTTCGAAGGCGGATTATAGTACTGTTCTATTGAATGGGATAGCTGAAATCCAAAAACGTCAGCAAAAAGCGGGCAAAAAAGTGTGTAAAATACTGGTCGGATTCTAATCTAATCCTCTGCCATGTGTGCGCAGCCTTACTGTACAGCATGGAAAGGCAGTGTAAATTGCTAAGGTGACCAGAAATGTTGGCAGCGAAAGAGGGACGTGCACCACCCCAAAAATTTGCATAGACTACTCCCTCTTTATACTAAGCCACACCCTTTCACAAAATATCATGCCTACTATACCCAACTACTCTGTAACGACTCTGGAAGAAAGCTAATTCAGGAGTTTGGCATCACCACGCTTTCTTGGATGTTGGATAGCCTATTCAGCATCCAAGAGAGCTCGGAAATGCTGCCAAACTGTGCCTGAACCTAAACCATTACACTACAACCAATATTTCCACCATACAGTGACCATTCAGTGGTAAACACCAGTGTACACAGGCTGTATACTACCGCAATACAGTGACCATATAGTCATATATGTCCCCCATAGGCAGTATAGATCTCCCAAACGCAGGTAAATGTCCCCCTTAGGCAGTATAGTTTCCTATAGACAGTACAATTCCTCATAGGCAGTTAAATGTACCCCATAGATAGTATAGTTCCCCATTGGCAGTATAAGTCCCCATAGGCAGATAAATGCCCCCCCATAGGCAGTTTAGTTCCCCATAGGCAGAAATATGTTCCCCAAAAGCAGTATAGTTCTACATAGACAGGTATAGTTCCCCCATAGGGAGTATAGTTCCCCATAGGCAGATAAATGTCCCCCCATAGGCAGGTAAATGTCACCAACAGGCCGGATAGTGCCCTATAGGCAGGTATAGGTCCCCCCATAGACAGGTATATTTCCCCCATAGGGAGTATAGTTCCCCATAGGCAGGTAAATGTCCCCCATAGGCAGGTAAATGTACCCCACAGGCAGTATAGTTCCCTATAGGCAGATAAATGTCCCCCATAGGCAGTAGAGTTACCCATAGATAGCACGAGATGTGGGGGCCACTGTAAAGGGGTTAATTTATTTTCACTCAAACATATATGCACTCACATTCCACTGAGGTGAAAAATTGAGCATAAATCACAACCCTATATTATTCAAGTACCCCAAAATATAAACTGCCATCAGCTTCCTTAACAATTAAAATCGGAGAAAAAGACTCTGTCACCAACAAACACCGGTCACTGGCATGCAGGGTTAAAATACTCTAATCAAACACTGCTCTTCAGCAGTCACAGGGTTAAACACACTTATCACGGCTATGGATTCTTAGAGCATACCAGGACCAAACTTATTAAGGTTTTAAACTTTAATAGAAAAAAGTACCATGCTTACAAAATACAAAAATAAAGATAAAATAAGGTGACGTGCATATGAGCATTAACAATTATAAAATAAAAGGTAGAAATCTCAGAAAACACCTAACACTTACAACGTAGATAAGCACCTGAGTACCTGGGGCAAGGAAGAAATTGGTACGCAGCTTAGTTGATGGCTAAACCATACACTGTGAATTGAGTTTTCTAATGGAACCATATTTTTATAGTATGACATTTTGGTTCAGTTTTCAGAGCTGCCCATCAGTTCATTAGGGTAATTTGTTGTCCCTGACTCGCTAATTAAGTAATAAATGGGGCAGACAAGGAATATCTAATTATATGTGTTCCTTGATTGACCCATTGTAATGTGTGTTGGGGGTCTCAAGGGTGGATGGACAGATGAGAGTCTGGCCATTCTTTGAAGCAGAAAAAACTCCAGGCCCCATGTCAAAAGTCCCACTTGAAGATAACTTTTCACTCCAACTCTCCATAAATGAGGCCTAATGGTTTATGACCAGGATTAATAAGCTTGTTGACAGAGGAATACATATAATCGATTTGTGGTGAGGGGGTTATACATAAACTATCCAAAGTCAGTGTTATATACTATACGTAACACACTTTCCTGTTACACCATATACATAACACACGTTTTTATGACAGGGCACAAAAGGGATCAGATACTTTAGTGTGGGGCCATCCTTATCGGGGTGATTACCATTTTATGTAGTTAAGGAATAGTACCAGTGGTCTCTTTTGATAGGGTGAGCTTTGATATCTCCCTGTCTAAAACTTTCTGGGGACTCATTCCTTAAGATCATAAAAACTTTTCTGTTAAATAGCTGGTTAAGATATTTTCTCTTCACATCTGGAATATGGTAGGTGGATACGTGTCCAGTTTTTTTTTATTTTCCTCCTTTATGCAAGTATAGAATATTGTACACTATTTTACATGTTTAATATATAATTAAATGTTATTTATCTGTCTATCCAGTGCTATTGCTTGTGGACAGTTTCATTTGGGCTTGGTGTAGTCCTATACTCACCTGTAGCATTATGCATAGCTAGAGAAGGCTGGACCCCATAGCAATTTAATTTACCGGCACCTCTAAATAATAGCCTTACAATTACTGTATGATTCAAGGAGCAAATACCTCACCATAAATATTACCGTCATACTGTTATCAAATAGATCAACATTACCATTAATTTCACTTCATAAGGACCAAATATTACCGCCAGAACATATTACCAGCACTATGGGGAATGTATTTCCGACACGAAATCCATCGCAAATACGTTGCAAATACGCGTCACAAAGTGTGGAACATATTTAATAAAACAATAGACCCAAATTAACATCTGGACAAATACATCTTCATTTTTTAATAAAACAATAGACCCAAATTAACATCTGTACAACATCTGCATTGGCTTATTTGATGTTAAATTAGTGTAATTGTCTTAGGAGAGAATATATATATTGTCATTAATGTTATTGGATAAAATGTACTAATACATTGATTTAATTGTTCCAGCACTGGTATATGTCTGTTTATTAAGTACTTTATTTCAGTGAGAAATCCATTTTATTCTTGATACTGGGTAATGTATTTCCGACGCGAAATCCGTTCCGGAATTACAAAATGGCTGGAAGATACGCGGCACGGTTGGACTGGACCTCTCTGTGAGTGTGGGCCCCATGGCTGCTATGCCAGTAGTTCTGCTTTTGTCCTCAGGTACTATTATTTTGGTACTACAGCATCTGTACAACCTGATATGATAGGACACATAGTAGATGACATTCATCATTAGGTACATAGCACCTCTGCAATTACGATGGTTGACACAAGGTGACATAACTTGTCATCACCGATAGTAGTTGACTGTAGTTGGTCCTAACAATGGCGTTCCATTACTCAGTTATCCCCAAGCATTCAATAAAGCCAAATTTTAACCAGCCAAACAGTCACAGGGAACAGTATATGTAGCATGCATTAAATAAAATATTAAAGAGAAGCCTACTAATAAATAATGGAGCTTTAAGGACTACAAGGTAGACAACGGCAGAGGTATGGATGAGGATGTCAATACAAATAGAAAAAATCTGGATGAAGAAAAACAACTGACTCTAACTATCCCTGAATCTTACCCTAGATCTTTCCCAAATGCTGACCCTAACACCAGACACTACTGATCCTCTCTGTTCCTAAATAAAATCCCTAGACAACCTGAGACAAACAACACTGAACACATCAAGAAACGAACACTGATTAAAACTGAGGAATACAAAGACTTCGGGAATAAACTAATTGATTAGCACTAAGTACATAAAGTAAGACTAGAAATAACAAGGTAGTCAAATAATCAAGATTGATAACTAGGTACAAAATATATAGTACAATAGATACTAAACATAATTATACAGGACAGATAATATAATCTGCATCATGCTGCCCAAACCAGGGAACTTTATTGAGAGGCTAACATTTGGAAACTTCCACTCATTAGGTAAGAAGGTAGGTATAGAAGTGCCTTTTAGGTAGGTAAGTAGTTATATATGCCTCCCAGTAGGTAGGTAGTCACCTTAGTAGGTGTAGAGGCCCAACAGTAGGTAGGTAGATAAGTATATAAGCCCCTCTAGTAGGTAGGTACATAGGCTCTGTTTAGTAGGTAGGTAGGGTTATGGGCCCACCATAGGTAGGTATATAGGCTTTCTAGTAGCCATGTATAAGGCTTTCTGTAGTTAGTTATATAGAATGCAGAGTAGATAGGTAGTTCCACCAGTAAGTAAGTACATAAGCCCCAAATAGGTAGGTAGGTCCCCCTGTAGGTCAGTGGGGAGAAGAGGTGTTACTCCCTTGAGTATGTATCACTATGGGTAAGGTTACCATGTTACACTATATTTTTGTATAACAATTGTAATTCAAGGATTGTTTATTGTAATTATTTATTATTGCTATATTGAGATATTCTTGATGATCTGATTTTTTGATCTGAAGCCTATATAATCTCTGACTAAATTTATACTATATACTATATTTATACTTCTGCATATTAGTAGATCTTTTTAATATCTCTGTGATTTATTAGGCTGTATATTTCATAAAGATTGATTTTATTTATGAGATTATAGGTCAGTACTCTGTTCTTTTTGTATAGTGACCCAGAGTTGGTAGCTAGTCCCCAGTAGGTAGGTCATCTAAATAAACAATAAAAAAATAAATAAAAATGTACCTCTTCCCTGCTGAACACTTCACTTCTCTGGCTTGTGTCTGGCATGCACAGCATGACATTGTCAGGCCACAGGAATGGTTGACAGGGCAGGGAACCAATGACTCAATGCTTCACCATACTTTTCTTTAACTGGTTAGCCAGTCCAAGCCGGCCAGAAACCTGGTGGCCCACTGGGAATCTGTTTGTTAGGGCAGATTGGCAGTCTGTGCCTGTATCTGATCTAATAGGAAGTAAAAGACAAAGTAACAGAAACATTCCTGCTGTGTGTAGCAACCTCCCTATTCCTGATGAGGGCTATGTGTTCATTACTACAACGGTGTTCCCTACACCCTAGATATAATTGTAATTAGGGCCAGCCATAGATTGGGTACTGACATGGACAGTACATTCTATTGTTGCCCCCCTTATACAGAGCCTAAATAATAATGTTATAAAAAAACACCATCCGAATTATAAACTAGGAAATGAAGCCATTGACTATGCAGCTGGCTTTTCATAGTGTGGGCTGGGAGTGAACTTCAAGTGCCAAGGCCATCCAGTCCAATTGCATTACCTTTAGTATTACTGTCTCTGTACTTCTGGATTTTAATAAATGTGGACACAAAGATTATTTTAAGTGTCCTGTTATATATCTCCTCTGAGCACTAAGGGCCACATGTATGAAAACTGTCTAGGTCTAAAATTCAACTTGTTGCCCACAGCAACCAATCAGAGTGCCCGTTTCATTTTTCTAGAGCACCATATGAAATGAAAGGGGCGCTCTGATTGGCTGCTATCGGCAACAAAGTGAATTTTAGACCTAGACAGTTTTCCTACATGTGGCCCTTAGTTCCACCAGAACTCCGTGATTTCGTGTAAGGAGTTTTTTACCTTGTATCCTGTTCCTGTGAATCCATTGAGAAGTTCTACAATCCCAGTATATTGGAACCTTGGCTGCCAGTGGTTATATATGTGCATATATGAGTTGTACCATAATTAGCACAACTCATCCAAGTGAGAAGCTTCTGTTTTAATTACTATCTGCTTTAAGGGTGCTTTCACACGACGCAGTTTTGGTGCAGTTTTACTGCGCTCCCATTAAATTGTCTTTATTACCAGCAAGCTTTTTGCACTTATCTAAACTGTTTGGAAAGTGAGTAATCAATTAGTGTGTTGGTAATCCACAAGACTTCAAACTCAGTCATTGATTACTTACTTGAAACACCTTTCTGAACAATTTAGTCAACTGAAAGAAGCTGCTGGTAATAAAGGCAGTTTAATTGGAGCGCAGTTAAAACTGCACCAAAACTGCGCTGTGTGAAAGCACTATAATTACCTGTGGGATTTACTACACCAGATTGTGCCTGTCCTCCGTTTTCCTTCCTTCCCCTATTTTGTTTCCTCAGAACTAGGATTGAAACAGTAAGTATTAACGAATCATGCACTCTGTGCAACTGCACCGTCGTGCACTGACGATAGTTATTAGGGTTGCATGTTCACATGAATTCCTACACAAATTGCCTATGAGAATCCACATGAAATTTGAAATCCATGATGTGAAAAAAAGGAAGATATATTACTTCTTTGACAGAAAATCTGACGTCATCTAATAGGAACTTTAAATGTGGATCAGCCCCATTACAATAAGACTAATCGTTGTTGAAAACTGCAGCAAAGACCACTGCTACAAAGTGGAAGTCTGAGGGGATAACTTCATATTTCTCTCTTGCATTTCGCAACTGATTCTGATGAAAGATTCCATTATGTGAACATATAGCCAAAAAGGTTTGTCTGTCCTTTGAGATTCTCATCGGTGAAGTCCAAGGCTTTGGACCACTATCTGTTTCCAGGATGAAGGAACATGAAACCCCTGAGGAAAGATTTCTATTATAAGATCAGAACAATTACTTAAAATTAAAAAAACAAGTTATTTTGGAAATAGTCTAGATTAAAAATGTCCTTAAAGGGGTTTTGCCACGAAGTGAGTTGCTTTCCTCTTATCTGGCTCAGGAGAAAATATAAACAAATCATGAAGGCTGCAGAGGTGAGAGGGAGGGGGCTGAGCAATGAGGAGCACAGAGGGAGAAGTAAGGGAGCGTCTGCAATGTTCGCTCAAATAATAACAGTAATACCAGTGGATTGTCTATACAGCCTAAAGCCTCATACACTGCACTTTCTCCACAGTCCCTTGGAAGCTCATTCATGTTCCCTGTCATCAAATAAGAAGTGCAGACAATGTAAGCCCGACCAAATCAGCTCCTCAGCTCCTGTCAGCTGAAGCTGGTCGGGTCTAATGCAAACTTTTAAGTAACTAAGGGCTTGTAAAGAAAGCTGTAGCTCTCAGAGGCTTCACTTTTTGTAATCGCATATATCTAGAAAAGTGATTAAATACCCATTTTGGAGCATCCCACGTCAACATTACATTGTGGCAAAACCCCTTTAAAAACTCCCTACTGTTCTATGTAGATAATTTAGTTGCACACCTCCGTGCACCAGGTTGAAGCAGCTCCTGTCCAATGGTAGTAGACTACACATAAACACTAGAACTAAACTAAATTTCTTTCTTGGTTCTTCTGAACTTCATGTACGGACATGGTCAAAGCAGGTTAGCATTATTCACAGCAGGTTATGGATCCATGCAAGCTGGAAGGAATTCTGATGGAATGGAGGGGAGAGAGAAAGCGAGTAGCTTTACAGAGAACGCCCACTGAGCTCTGATCCTGCAGCTCCACAATCCAACATGTCAAGCAAGCTCAACTTCTCATACACAGATTTACATTGCCTTTTGAATGCTTCCTTTATGGTTTTGGAAGTGTTTAGATTTTATGCTCTTCAAATAGATTTTTATTAGAAATACATACTTGTTTAGTGTCTACTCTATTTCACAAATGTGTAATACTGTGATTTTCACACAGGTGCACAGAAAATAAGCAAACATTTCCAATTTCTTGCAGCTCACCTTTCAGTTTATTTGAGATTAGACCATACTGTGAGTGATAACATTCAGTGGTGTAGCTAGATGGGGTCGGAGGGAGCAGTCCACCCAGACACGACACACTTGCCAATTGCCCAGGCACTGTGTACAGCAGTCAGAGGCAGTGCCCACACCATCTGCCACGGGTAATGATGGCTGCGGCATCTGGGTGTTTGATAGAAAGCAGAGGCTTCCTTTGCAACATATGGGTAATGATGGGTAATGATGGCTGCGGCATCTGGGTATTTGATAGAAAGCAGAGGCTTCCTTTGCAACATATGGGTACTCCTACAACAAGACTGCAGAGTGCCCATGGCTTCCATCACAGAAAAGTAAAAAAAATGTCTTGACTTAGAATATCATAACATATAAATGTGATTTTTTTTTAAAGTGATAATTATGATTTATGGCTGCGAGAGGGAGCCTGTAAAAAAGTGGATGTGTGCTCTGTAAAAAGGGACAGCAAACTTGGCAACAGTCCTGGGTGTCAAAAGTTATAGCTACACCACTGCTGCAGTGCCTTATTTTGAAGAGTGGCTGGTGTCGCATGTGGACACAATGTATCAGTTAATGGCAACTACTGTACAGTGCCTTATCCAGCGATCTAGGAATTTTAAAAAAGTTAAAAGGAAATGAGTAACAAATGTTCAAAAAAAAACTTAAAAAACTTAAATTAAAAAAACAAAAACCCGCTCCATAGCTGGCAGGATCTATGCTGTTTAACCATTTAGATGTCGTGGCAATAACGGCTGCTGCATCTAAAGGAATGAGGAACGGTGCTTCCATACCCACCATTTTAACACTTCTATTACATCTATCTATCTGTCTGTCTGTCTGTCTATCTATCTATCTACATTGCATTAGCCCACCACCCCCATTCCACTCTACTTGCTCCCCTTCCTCCTCTGTAGTTGGAGATGAAGGACCTATGGTGACATCACAGTCAAATGTCTCTCTGGTCAGCTAATTGTATACACTGTAGGTTTGAACAAACCTCCAGAGTAACAGGTCTGTTTCTAGGAATGGGCAGGGCTCATGACCACCTGTGGCACCTGTCCCCCATTCAATGCAGGGCCGGGACGACGGGAAGGCCAAGGTAGGCGACCGCCTAGGGCGCCTATCTCTGTCTATCCATAAGGGGCGCAGGCAGGGCCCCGACCCTCGCCGGGCTCCGGCCGCTGGCCATGGGCCTGAAGCGCCGGGGGTCCTGTGACCGCTTCCTGCGGACCCGTGAGCGAGAGCTCCCTGCCCGCAGACAGTGTCGGGCCCGCTCCCCGGGGGATCGCTGGATCCTCCGGGGCCGCAGGGCCGACACAGCGGGGCCGCCGGGTCCTCATAGCGCTGAGGACCCGCCGCGGCTCCGTGCGGCGCTCAGCTGGCAGCGCCGCGATGAAGTGATGTCATCGTGACGCTGCCTCTCCTCGGGCGCATAGCGTGTCACAGGCCGTGCGCCCGAGGAGCTGCCGGAGGAGCGTCCGTCGCTGGAGGCGGGGCCCGAAGAGGAGCGCGCGCCCGGGCAGCAGGTAAGTATGAATGTTGTTTTTACCTGCCTGTAGCCCCTATAAGCCCGCCTGTGCCCCCATATGCCTGCCTGTGTGGCCCTATAAGCCTGCCTGTACCCTTATAAGCGCCTGTACCCTATATGCCTGCCTGTAGCCCCTATATGCCTGCCTGTAGCCCCTATAAGCCTGCCTGTAGCCCCAATATGCCTGCCTTTTAGCCCCTTATGCCTGTCTGGGGCCCCCCATATGCCTGCCTGTGGCCCCCATATACCTGCCTGTGGCCCCTATATAACTGCCTGTGGCCCCTATATGCCTGCCTGTAGCCCCTATAAGCCTGCCTGTAGCCCCTATATCATAGTTGCCAACTTTTGAAAGTGAAAAAGCAGGAGACTTTAGTGGGCGCGCGCGTAGCGCGCCGCGGCGAAAGTTTGCATGGACACGCCCATCTGTCGGTATGCCACGCCCCTTCAAAAAGCCACACCCACTCCACCTAACTGCATAACGGCTTTGGAAGAAAGCCAGGTAGATGCCCTTATAGCCAGGAAGTAGCCCCCCATAACCAGGTAGTGCCCCTTACAGGCTGGTAGATGCCCCCTTGTAGCCAAGTAGATGCCCCCTCTGTAGCCAGGTAGAGCCAAATTTGTAGCCAGGTAGATCCCCCCCTTTGTTAGCCAGGTAGGTGCCCCCATTTTTAGCCAGGTAGTCCCCATCTGTTAGCCAGGTAGTGCCCCCATTGTTGCCAGGTAGTGCCCCATTGTTGCCAGGTAGTGCCCCCATCATTTTGCCCGGTAGGTGCCCCCATCTTTTAGCCAGTAGTGCCCCATCTGTTAGCCGGGGTATTGCCCCATCTGTTAGCAGGTAGTGCCCCACCCTGTTAGCAAGTAGTGCCCCCATCGTTAGCCAGTAGTGCCCCATCGTTAGCCAAGTAGTGCCCCCATTGTTAGCCAGGTAGTGCCCCATCTGTTACCCAGGAATTGCCCCCATCTCTTAGCCAGGTAATGCCCCATTGGTTCCCAGGTAGTTCCCCCATTGGTTCCCAGGTAGTGCCCCCATCTGTTAGCCAGGTAGTGCCCCCATCTGTTACCCAGGTAGTCCCCCCATCTGTTAGCCAGGTAGTGCCCCCTCTGTTGCCAGGTAGTGCCCCCTCTGTTAGCCAGTTAGTGCCCCCATCTGTTAGCCAGGTAGTGCCCCCATCTGTTAGCCAGGTAGTGCCCCCATCTGTTAGCCAGGTAGTGCCCCCTTTGTTGCCAGGTAGTGCCCCCCTTTGTTGCCAGGTAGTGCCCCCATTGTTGCCAGGTAGTGCCCCCTCTGTTGCCAGGTAGTCCCCCCTTTGTTAGCCAGGTAGTGCCCCCATCTGTTAGCCAGGTAGTGCCCCCTTTGTTGCCAGGTAGTGCCCCTTTTGTTGCCAGGGAGTGCCCCCCTCTGTTAGCCAGGTAGTGCCCCCTCTGTTGCCAGGTAGTCCCCCCATTGTTGCCAGGTGATGCCCCCATTGTTGCCAGGTAGTTGCCCTCTCTGTTAGCCAGGTAGAGCCCCCTAAAGCTAATAAAAATAAATAATAAAATCCACTTACCTTACCAGCTCCTGCAGCGCGGCCAGCTCCTGCCCGATCTCTTCATGCGGCGCAGGGGGAAGTGAGAGCAGCCGCGCGTCACTCCCCTGCAGCCGCGCGTCACTTCCCCCTGCGCCGCTGACCTGTATGTGCGGCGCACACACCGGCCCCGTAATACAGGGGGAGGAGGAGGAGGAGCGATCCCTCCTCCTCCTCCCCGCACAGTGAGACCGCGGGGGGTAGCGGCCGCTGCGGCCGCTTCACCCGCCTGTAGGAGCGGTCCCGCGGCGCCAGAGTAGCGCCCCAGCGCTACTCTTGCGCCGCGGGAATTTAAAGGACCCCCGCCGCCTGCAGGCGGCGGGAGGAATGCCCAACTCCCCGGGAAAGGGGGGGAGGGGACCCCAAATAGCGGGACCCCCCCGCCAAAAACGGGAGAGTTGCATGTTGCCCTTATGCCTGCCTGTAGCCCCCTATAAGCCTGCCTGTTTGCCCTATATGCCTCCTGTAGCCCCTATAAGCCTGCCCGTGCCCCTAAATGCCTGCCTTAGCCCCATATGTCTGCCTGTGGCCCCCATATGCCTGCCCGTGGCCCCCATATTAAATGCCTGTGGCCCCTATATAACTGGCCTGTGGCCCCATACACGCCTGTAGCCCTATAAGCCCGCCTGTAGCCCTATAAGCCTGCCCCGTGGCCCCCATTATGCCTGCCTGTGGCCCCTATAAGCCTGCCTGTGGCCCCTAAAGCCTGGCCTATAGCCCCTATAAGCCTGCCTGTAGCCCTATAAGCCTGCCTGTGGCCCCATATGCTGGGCTGTGGCCCCATAAGCCTGCCTTTAGCCCTATAGCCTGCCTGTGGCCCCCATACACCTGCCTGTGGCCCTATAAGCCTGCCTGTGGCCCCCATAAGCCTGCCTGTAGCCCCTATAAGCCTGCCTGTGGCCCCCCATACGCCTGCCTGTAGCCCCTATAAGACTGTCTGTAGCCCCTATAAGCCTGGGCCCGTGGCCCCCCATAAACTGCCTGTGGCCCCCATATGCCTACCTGTAGGCCTATTTAAACCTGCCTGTAGCCCCTAGCTATATACATGCCTGAGCCCCTATAGCTATATACCTGCCTGTGTGCCCCTATTTAACTGCCTGAACCCCTATAGCTATAAAAGCTGCCTGAGAGTGACCCTATGTCTATATACCTGCCTGAGAGTGCCCCTATATCTATATACCCCGTCTAACTGAGGGGACTTATATACCTATAATTTTTGGAGTTGCTGGAAATGTGAGGATTCTAAAATATTTGTGTCCAAATCTGCAGGACGAGTCTTGGCCCGGGAGCAAATCAGCATGAAGGTGTGAACCGGATGGAGAAGAGAAGGGAAGGTGAAACAAACGTGATCAGAAAAGGGCGTCTCCTGTGAGTCACTAAATTTTACTGAAGTGTAATCACTTAGATTTCTGCAGAGCGTCTACATACAACTAGTATCTAACCCCCTATCTGGTCACTGTATGGCGGTGGTAAAATGTAATCAGAGCCTGTGTACAGCTGATAGTCACATGTGGGGGTTGAGTTTGGTCAGGATCTGGCAGGATTATTTGATCCTTAGGTAGGAATAGTTTTGGTTTTGTAGGAGTATTTTTAGTAACAATCATTCGTCTGGTAGATTTGCTCCATGTATCGGTGGATTATTCGGTGACTGTTATTTAGGGGTATTACACTGTCATACGGAGGGGAGCGATTTTTTAAAAAACAAATTTGTCAGGGATGATTTCCATTGTGCAGTGACTGCTGAGGAGATGGACGAGCTATGTGGGATACGCAGAAAATTAGTGACAGGACCTGGCGCAGGGGTGAGAGGAATTGGGGTGGGGGGGCATTTTTTGGGGGAGCGAGGGAGGGGCGCCATTGGCTGTACTCGCCTAGGGCACCAAAATGCCTTGTCCCGGCCCTGATTCAATGCACTTGGTGCCCGAGGCTTTCGCCCATCCTGTCTGCCCCAAAAATATCCATGTTATTCATCATGTCCACACAACTTAGACTCTCGCAATCGACTGTCTTTACCATCTTAAAGGATAAGAAGCAGATTAGTGATGCTGAAAAATCTTCAGTATCAATAAAATCTGCTGTCATCTGAAAACAAAGAGCTAGACCAATTGAAGACATGGAGAAATTACATATTATATGGATGGAAGATCAGATTAAGAAGCGAACACCATTTAGTCTACTTAATATCCTACTAAGGTCAGATTCTTTTTGAAACCTTTAAACAACACCCAAATGATTTATTATACACAGCCGTTTACAGCAAATCATGAATGGTTCCAATGCTTCAAAAGGCATCATAAGTTCATAATATGGAGGTCAAAGCAGCAAGCACTGATCATGAAAAAGAAAAGGGGGCCTGTATTTTTTTTTTGGGGCTGCCCCCAAGTTGGCGTTTTTTCAGTCTGAAAAACAAGCGCACCCCCTTTTTTTTATTTTTTTAACCAGGGGACTGCAAATACAGGCGCATTACAGAGCCCCCACGGACTTTGTAATGCACCTGAGAGGGGGGGGGGGGGGGGGCGGCTAAAGGGTGTGTCAACTGCAACCTACGAAGTACACATTTATAGCTTTGGTACGGCAGTCCAGGGAGCGCTGGAACATTTTGAGCACTTTAAAAGGGGGTTTCCCTGAGCCAAAGTGCGCTTTGTACTAAAAAAACACAATCTATGACCGCAGTAAAACAGGTTCACAGTTTAGGCGCATTCTATCTACTAATGCCCCAAAAAAATTCCCCTGGGTGCCAAAAATCATACATGTCGAGTTTAATGAAGAGTTTCATCAAATAAGTGTGGATGAAAATTATTTGCCTGAGGAAACATGCAGTGTTGACAAAACTAGCTTGTGCTAAAAAGTTAACATTCTTCAAAGCCAAGAAACACAATAAAAAAAAGAAACAAAATGCCCTAAATGCTCCACATAAAAAGGCGCAGGAATGCACCAGAGCCACCAAACTTGGCCAATCCGAGTCCAGTACAGGCACTCCACAAACAGAAAAATCATGTCCCAAACTTCCTCCTTAAATTCTTCTGTGTGGTACAGGTGCAGATACAATATTTCGGCTACAAACAGCCTTTCTCAAGCAACTAAATCATCATTACAACAAATAAATATATACCCCGTACAAGAGCCTCCCCCAATTGTGTAAACCAATGTTCACAGAGTTTGTTCAATTACAAAGTACACACATACGGGAACATATTAAGGAAATACAAATTTGATTCTAATACACTCACCATATATAAAACATTTGCTGTCCATGTTGCCCTTGTCAAAAAAAAACACTACCCCCAAATAACAAAAGTAAAGGCACTGGCTTCAAGAGAGTAGCAGAGAGGAACTGTGCATGGGCAGAGAGTATTAAAGAGAAACTGCGTATGCGCAGAGAGTTTATTCACATAATCGGTACACATACAAAGAACAAATGAATGCTGCATTACTAAGCAGGCAACTGGTGACATCCCTAGTGAAGTCCTCATCATAGTGCACAGCTATTCAAGCTATATTCAGAGTGCACATCCAATGTATCTACGAAAGAATAGAAGACTAGTCAATATAATACATAGTTAATAGTGGCATAGCAGAGCAAATTGCTGCAGAGTCCGCACCCTACCACGTTAGGGGGGACAAATGCGAATACAATTCGGGGGCGACCCCCCCCCCTCCCCCATTTCTAAAATATAGAAGAATCACTTGTTCCCTTAAGCACAATCCAAGGCCCTAGAGGGAGAAAGCAAACATTAGGTCTCTATAATTCCAGTATGCATCCCCTCATAACGGTGTTATAAAGCCCCTCTATTACATAATGATGCAATTAGAACAGAATAGTCCATACATTTATAGCAGCAGTCGCCAAATATAACCCCATAAAAGTTATTATATCATCAATAAATATCTATGCATTCCTGAAAAATTGAGGGAAACAAGAACGGGTAAAGCAATGGCTACCAATAATTAATTGAAATGTATAGTGACAAATCATATAGAGTGAATGAAAAGTCCGGGCAGCATGTAAACATCATTCCTCCTTTATAACACAGAGCCTACAACAAAAAGGAAAGAAAATTAATTAAGATACTAAAAACAACAAAATATAGGAAATCACAAAATCAATGGTGATCCAAGAGATATGATTCAATGTTAGCTACAGTGGGTACAGAAAGTATTCAAACCCCTTTAATTTTTCCTTTTTGTTTCTTTGCAGCCATTTGGTAAGATAAAACAGTTTTTTTTTTTTTTGTGATTAATGTGACTCTGTCAGCCCCCATCTGAAAGTAAACACAAAAATGTAATTTTTTGAAAATGTATGAAAAAGGAAAAATGAATATCACAGGGCAGAGTATACAGCCCCTTTTGTCAGTTTTTGAGTAGGGGGCCCCTTTGAGCTAGTACGCTAGTCTTCCTGGGAATGATGCAAAATTTTTTTCACACCTGGATTTGGGGATCCTCTGCCATTTTCCTTGCAGATCCTCTCAATTCCCTCCTTGGGAGGGGTAAAATTTGGTGGACACCCTTTTTCTGGCTCCCCCAAGATGCTTAGGGTTTTTTAGGCCAGGGCTCTGGGGGGCCGTCAAGAATGGTCACAGAGTTTTTTGAAGCCATGCTTTTTTTTTTAGCTGTCTGCTTGGGGTCATTGTTTTGGGGAAAAGAAAAACCCTTTCGGCTCATTTTGAGGTCCAGAGCGTCTGGAAGGGGTTTTTTTCCAGGATATCTCTGTCTTGGCTGTTTCAGTTTTTCTTCAATTGCAACAATTTGTCCTGCCCCCTGCAGCTGAAAAAAACCCCCATGCTGATGCTGCCACACCCCTGTTTCACTGTTGTGATTGATTGGGCATGATGACAGTCCTGTTTTCTCCACCACCGCTTTCAATTAACACCAAAAAGTTTCTTTTCAAAGCCAGAGAATCTTATTTTCAATCGGGAGTCTTTTCCGCAAACTGTATGCGGCTTTCTATGTCTTGCACTGAGGAGAGTTCCATCTCACATCTGCCCTAAAGCCCCCAGGTGTGGGGGGTGCAGTGATAGTTGACTTTGTGGAAATTTCTCCCTATTTTTGGGTTCTGGGCTCAGCCCTGGGGGATTTTGGGGTTCTTCTTTTCCTCCTCACCAAAGGGTCTTCTCCCCGATTGCTTTTGTTTGGCTAGAAAGCAAAAGGGGAGGAAAAGTTGGGGTCGTCCCCAAAACCCCTTACATTTTAGGATTTTGGAGGCCACTTGTCTTAGGGGCCCTTTAGTGCTGAGAAATTCTTTTGTAACCTTTGGTAATCTTCCCGCCCCAATTCTGTTTTGAGTCCTTGGGCTTCCCAGATTATTTATTTCATGGCTTGACATGCAAATGTGAGCTGTGAGGTTTACATAGAAAGGGGTGTGCCTTTCCAAAAAAAAAGTCCAATCATTTTTTTTAAACACGCTGGCTCCAATAAGGAGTAAACCCTTAAAGGAGGATCAGAAAAAAATGACGCATGTGCGTTAAATTTATGTCACAGCAAGGGTCGAATATTAAGACCGGTGATTTTTCAGTTTTTCTTTTTTCAAAATTTGAAAAAAATATGACATTCTATTTTTTCTTCAAGTGGGGGGGGGGGGGGGGGGGAGCAGAGTTACTTTAATAGAAAAAAATGAATTTTTGGATCTTCCCAAAAAGGCTGCAATAAACAAACTGAAAAATGTAAGGAGTTGAATATTTTTCCATACCACTGTTGTTGAATTCAAGTTTATCCTAAAAATTGATGGGGGTGTTTGACGGGGGGTTTTTTAAACGTTTTATTCACAGGAAAAAAAATACTCATGGGGAAAAATTAATACCCCATTCAAGCTTCTCGATTCGGGCAAAAGAAAGGACACACACATTTTGATGAATGCATCACAATGAAAAGGGGTTGAAACGTCTGCTGAACAAAAACACATTCCCCCCCGGATCATGGTGTAATAGCTACGTTCAAAGCGTACTATTTTCGCCTCATGCTAGTGCAACTTGGTGAAGAGACTAGATATGGCCAAACTCTCGAGTTTTGGAAGGAAGTTAACATTCTGAACAGTATCAAGAGAATCAGTACCACATGGGAAGAAGTAGTACAGCAATACATAAATGATATTTGGAAGAAGATTTTGAAGACATATGTGAACACAGTTAAAGGTGTTATCTAAAATTCTGCAATTGATGAACTTGTCAACAACAAGACATTAGTACTTGGTAAACAGCTTGTACTGGACACCGATGTAGAAGACTACCATCACTTATTGGTATTGACAATGAGCTTTCCTATGAGGAGCTCATTGAACTAGAGGAAGAGAAAAAGAAAGCAACTTAGAGGAAGAGAAAAAGTTATACCCAAAGCACAAAGAAAGTTTACTGCAAAGAAGTTGGTCAAGGTATTTTTCTATTTAACTTGGGTAGGGATGTTAAAAGGGGTGGAATTTCATTATAAGGATTCATGAAGGGTGACGGCAGATTGGGGATGCTCTTGCCTGCTATAGAAACATTTCTAATGAATAAATAAAAACGTCAATCTTTAAAATTTGGTTTTTTTTTTTTTTTTTTTAAGAAAAAATGCAAGTGTCCAGTGCCTTTAACAAAATGCCAATACCCAAGCCTCAAAATGTGCCAATCCCAGTGCTTTAAAAGTGCCCAAAACCCAAAGTGCTTTCAATAAGTGTCAATACCCCAGTGCTTTCAATAAGTGCCCAAAAACCCCGTGCCTTTATAAATGTCAAGCCTAAGACTTCAATAAGTGAATGCCTCCTCGTCTTAAACAAGTACCTATAGCCTAGATCCTACAACTGCCAATGCTTCAGTGCCTTCAACAAGTGCCAATGCCCCAGTGTCTTCAATAAGTACAAATGTCCTAGTGCTTTGAAAAAGTGCCAATGACCCAGTGCCTACAACAAGTGTCAATGTGCAGTGCCTTCAAATAGTGCCAATGCCCCAGTACCTTCAACAAGTACCAATGTCCCAGCATCATCTACATGTGTCAATGTCCTAGTTCCTCCAAAAGGTGGCAATGCTCTAGTGCTGTCAACAAGTCCCAGTGCCCTAGTGTGTTAAGCAAGTGGCGATGCAACCAGTGTCTGCAACATATACCAAAGCCCTAGTGCCTTAAAGTGCCAATGTCCAAGAACCTACAAGGCCCCAAAACCCCCGTGCCATAAAAAAGTCTATGCCCCCAGTGCTAAAAACAAGTGCTGATGCCCAGTGCCTTCAACAAGTGCCAGTGCCCCTGTGAATTTGGCATTTTTTTTTATATAAACTTAACAACCTATACAAAGGTATTCTGACATATACTGCAGCAGAGCCATAGGACTCTCATTTGGACTACATTTATTCTAATCTATATCAGTATATACTTTATATGCCAGACACAAGAGCGTGGTAAACCAAATGAAAAACAGTGTAAATGAGGCCTTAGACCAAGTCCAAGAAAGTGTTCTTTTGAATTCTGTCTGGCCAGCATACATTAGGAGCCTCCAGAAAAAGAGGGTCATACGGCAAATTATGGTCTCCCTCATACCCATTCAATAGATATCTCAACTCCAGTGACGTCACTGTCCAGTTATTGCTGGAGCTTCTCAAGGCAAAGAGGAAAAGATCTCCCACCTCACCTCCACCACAGCTTGGTGGAACTGTTGAAAGTCACCCAACACATTTTTAAAACATCAGCAGTAACAGCCCCCCAGGTAGAAGTTCTGATGATGTCACTGTGCAAATATGTATAATTACCAGATATGGCTTGTTCATATAGGTAAGACTGTGTCCACACAGCAATGTGAAAATACCGGCTGGATCAAGGGGATCCCAGTATTCCTATATACCTTGATGTTTTACTTAGTTTTGTAGTGTGCCACTGATATTTGTATTAGATGTACCGCCTACCTCTTTTAAACTAGTGCAGGATAATTCAGTAGCAGGTTCCTATCACTCCCTGAGAGGTTGTAGTCTGAATGGACTCCTAGTGAGGTAACATGTTCATTGTTAGGGACTCACCTGTACTGGGATCCCCTTGACGCTATTGGGAGGTGAGCTTAATACAATCTTTGATCAAAAACTGTAAACTAAGAGTCCCAGGTTTTTCATATTTTCCTTAGCAGTAATGCATTTCCAATATTCCTATATACCTTGATGTTTTACTTAGTTTTTTAGTGTGCCACTGATATTTGTATTAGATGTATGCTATTGCCTTTTCAGTGTGCACCTATGCTTACGTTTTTCAAAATATATGGATGTGCACAGCCTAATTGATTTTTGAATAACACCACAATACCACCACCACCACCACCACCACATAGTTACTGAATAATACTACAACACCACCACCACATAGTGACTGAATAATACCACACCACCACCACCACCACATAGTAACTGAATAATACCACAACACCACCACCACCACCACATAGTGACTGAATAATACCACAACACCACCACCACCACATAGTGACTCAATAATACCACAACACCATTACCACCACATAGTGACTGAATAATAGCACAACACCACCCACCACCACATAGTGACTGAATAATACCACAACACCACCACCGCCACATAGTGACTGAATAATACCACAACACCACCACACCACATAGTGACTGAATAATACCGCTACGTATCACCACCACAAAGTGACTGAATAATACCGACACATCTCGTTACCACATAGTGACTGAATAATACCGCTACACAATTACTGAGTATAAACCATTACACTTTGCACACATATAAGAGATTACATTTCAGGCACATTTAGTGACTCACATGTGACGTTTCTCCAGTAAGTCGTTCACATTCCGGTTTCTTCTCTATCCGGTTCATACCTTCATGCTGATTTCTCCCGACCAACACTCATCCCTGCAGATTTAGACACAAATATATTAGAATCCTCACTTTTCCAGCAACTCCTTACTTATAATTATATAAGTCCCCTAAGTTAGGTGGGTGTATAGGTCCCCTCAATTAGGCAGGTATATAGATATAGGTCCCCTCAGGCAGATAGGTATATAGATATAGGTCCCCACAGGCAGTATACAGATAGATAGCTCCCCTCACCAGCCAGTATACAGAAAGATAGCTCTCCCCACCAGCCAGCATATAGATAGATAGCTCTCCCCACCAGACAGTATACAGATAGATAGCTCTCCCCACCAGCCAGTATACAGATAGCTCTCCCCACCAGACAGTATACAGATAGCTCTCCCCACCAGCCAGTATATAGATAGCTCTCCCCATCAGCCAGTATACAGATAGCTCTCCCCACCAGCCAGTATACAGATAGTTCTCCCCACCAGCCAGTATATAGATAACTCTCTCCACAGCAGTATATAGCCAGCTCTCCCCACAGCAGTATAGAGCCAGCTCTCCCCACAGCAGTATAGCGCCAGCTCTCCCCACAGCAGTATATAGCCAGCTCTCCCCACAGCAGTATATAGCCAGCTACCCACAGCAGTATATAGTCAGCTCTCCCCACAGCAGTATATAGTCAGCTCTCCCCACAGCAGTATATAGCCAGCTCTCCCCACAGCAGTATATAGCCAGCTACCCCAGCCAGTATATAGATGGGCTCAACCAGCCTGTATATAGCCAGCTCTCCCCCAGCCTGTATATAGCTTCTCTCCCTCCCAGTCTGTATATAGCATCTCTCCCTCCCAGCCTGTATATAGCATCTCTCCCCCCCAGCCTGTATATAGCATCTCTCCCCAGCCTGTATATAGCATCTCTCCCTCCAGTCTGTATATAGCATCTCTCCCTCCCCGTCTGTTTATAGCCTCTCTCCCCCCCAGCCTGTATATAGCATGTCTGCCCACCAGCCTGTATATAGCATCACTCCCCACCAGCCTGTATATAGCAGCTCCTCCAGCCTGTATATAGCAGCTCCTCCAGCCTGTATATAGCAGCTCCTCCAGCCTGTATATAGCAGCTCTCCCCAGCCTGTATATAGCAGCTCTTCCCCAGCCTGTATATAGCATCTCTCCCCCCCGCCGATATATAGCAGCTCTCCCCCATCCTGTATATAGCCAGCTCCTCCAGCCTGTATATAGCAGCTCCCCCATCTTGTATATAGCCAGCTCTCCCACAGCCTGTATATAGCCAGCTCTCCCCGAGCCTGGATATAGCCAGCTCTCCCCCAGCCTGTATATAGCAGCTCCCCCAGCCTGTATATAGCAGCTCTCCCCCAGCCTGTATATAGCAGCTCTCCCCCAGCCTGTATATAGCAGCTCCCCCAGCCTGTATATAGCAGCTCCCCCAGCCTGTATATAGCAGCTCTCCCCCAGCCTGTATATAGCAGCTCCCCCCGCCTGTATATAGCCTGCACGCTCCCCCAGCCTGTATATAGCAGCTCTCCCCCAGCCTGTATATAGCCCGCCCGCTCCCCCAGCCTGTATATAGCAGCTCCCCCAGCCTGTATATAGCCTGCACGCTCCCCCAGCCTGTATATAGCCTGCACGCTCCCCCAGCCTGTATATAGCCTGCACGCTCCCCCAGCCTGTATATAGCCTGCACGCTCCCCCAGCCTGTATATAGCCTGCACGCTCCCCCAGCCTGTATATAGCCTGCACGCTCCCCCAGCCTGTATATAGCCTGCACGCTCCCCACTGCCTGTATATAGCCTGCTCCCCCAGCCTGTATATAGCCTGCACGCTCCCCCAGCCTGTATATAGCCTGCAGGCTCCCCACTGCTAGTATATATATTACACAAATAAAATAAAAACACTAATTTACTTACCTCTGTCCCAGCCGCTCGCTCCTCTTCTATCTTCTGCACTTCTCTCCTCGCGCAGGGACGCTCCTCCGTCAGCTCCTCGGTCGCACAGCCTATGACAGGCTGTGCGCCCGAGGACAGACAGCGGCGCGATGAGGTAATTACATCGCGTCGCTGCCAGCTGAGTGCACGGTTCACCGCGGGTCCCGACTTGCACTCTCATAGACCTGGGGCTGCCGAAGGCCCCAGGTCCGACACTGTGACCCGGACGCCGAGCCCTGCCGGTGCGGTGTCCGGGTCACAGTGCAGGAAGGCAGCGGTGGCCAGCCTGGCATGCGTGCCAGCAGAGGTTTCCCTGCGTGCAACCTCGGGCACACGTGCCATCGGTTCGCCACCGCTGCCTTAGGGTATGTTCACATGGCGTGTTGGATCCGTTTTTCATTACATGAAAAATACATTGAAAACTGCATCCAAACTGCATCCAAAAAGCGTATCCAAAAACGCATCTGCAAATGCGTTTCTGGGTACGTTTTGCATGCGTTTCTGGATACATTTTTCGGATCCATTTTTCAATGCGTTTTCTTTCAAATCACAGACTTTCAAATTTTAATCCAATGCGTTTTTCAGATGCAAAGAGCGCATCCAAAGTGTACTCAACACATACCCAAAAGTGTGTTGCGTTTTTGGATCAGTTTTTTAGGCTCTGAAAACACACTCCATTGTTTCCTATGGGGATTTCACTTGGGTAAAACGCAAGTAGAATTGACATGACAATTCTTTAAACGGATCAGAAAAACGCACTGAAAATACGCAAGTAAACACGCATCGGTGATCACTCTTCTGAACGGCGATGCGTGTTTTACATTGAAAATAATGTAAATCACATTGCACATTGTTAGATGTGTTTTTTTGGGTCCGTTTTGGAATAGGTAGGTAGATAGATAGATAGATAGATAGATAGATAGATCCCCCAATTACGCATGTATGTAGCCCCCAAATTAGATAGGTAGTTAGCACTCATGTTAGGCAGGTAGATAAGTAGAAACCCCAATACCACTGAAAGGTAATCCCTCCTCCCTTCGGGTAGATACGTTGCCTGAAAAGTAGTTAATGACCTGCACATTTTTTAAGTTTTTTCCTCCTTGCGTTTCAACAGTTGTAACTTTTTTTTTATTTTTTCAATGACGCAATTGTATGAAGTCTTGTTTTATGCAGGAGAAGTTGTACTTTTGGGTGGAATAGTTTAAATTTACTTATAAATTATTGCAGAATTTTTATGACTTTTTTGTTTTTTTAATGATTTTTTACACCATTCACATTTCACACTTAATAATTTTACAGGTTATTACAGTCGTGTGGATACCTGATATGTGTAACTTTTTTTTGTGTGTGTAATGTACGCACAATAATTTTTTTTTAAATATTTATTTTTTTATTTATTTTATTTATTTTTTATACACTTTTTTATGTTTTTTACTTTTTTTTCCTGTGAAGGGATAACTGTTTTACATTTTTTTTTACACCTTGTCATGTATTAGCATATTCATACAGTCGAAACCAGAAGTTTACATACACTGTATAAGAAGAGACATATGGATGTTTTTCTCACGATCTGACATGAAATCAGAATAAACCTTCCTCGTTTTAGGCCAATTAGGAACCAAAATTATTTATATTTGCCAAATGCCAGAATAATAAGATAGAGAAAATTTTTAAGGCATTTTTATTACTTTCTGCAAAGTCAAAAGTTTACATACATTTCATTAGTATTTGGCAGCATTGCCTTTAAACTGTATGACTTGGGTCAAACGTTTTGGATATACAAGCTTCTCACAATAGTTGGTAGGAATTTTGGCCCATTCCTCTTGACAGAACTGGAGTAGTTGAGCCATGTTTGTAGGTCGCCTTACTCGCACCTGCCTTTTTAGCTTTGCCCAAAAATGTTCAATACGATTCAGATCAGGGCTTTGTGATGGCCAATACGTTGACTTGGTTATCCTTAAGCCACTTTGTAACCAGTTTGACAGTATGTTTCAGGTCACTGTCCATTTGGAAGACCCATTTCCGCCAAAGCTTTAATTTTCTGGCTGATGTCTTGAGATCTTGCTTCAGTATTGCCAACATAATCTTCGTCTCATAGAGCCATCTATTTTGTGAAGTTTACCAGTCCCTCCTGCAGCAAAACAGCCCCACAACATGATGTGGCCACCCCCGTGTTTCATAGTTGGGATGGTGTTCTTAGGCTTCCAAGCTTCTCCCTTTTTCCGCCAAACGTAACGATGGTCATTATGGCTAAACAGTAATTTTAGTTTCGTCAGACCACAGGACACGTCTCCAGAAATTAAGGTCTCTGTTCTTGTGTGGGAAAGCAGAGTAGATACAGCAACTGAGAGACGAAAAGCCGGCTAAAATTTCAAGGCTTTATTTCAATGTGGCAGATGCCGATAAAATTCCAAGTAGCATCCCCCGGAAAACAGGATGGAAAAAACTAGTCGCGGTAACGCGTTTCGGGTGCAAGGACACCCTTATTCATTCTTGAATAAGGGTGTCTTTGCACCTGAAACGCGTTACCGCAACTAGTTTTTTCCATCCTGTTTTCCGGGGGATTCTACTTGGAATTTTATCGGCATCTGCCACATTGAAATAAAGCCTTGAAATTTTAGCCGGCTTTTCGTCTCTCAGTTGCTGTATCTACTCTGCTTTCCCAAATTGTCTACACGCTCTCCAGGCGGGATACGAGCACGGGACGTTCCGGCGACTGACATTAATGGGTGAGCTGGCATAGTTTTGTTTTTCTGCTTTGTTCTTGTGTGCATTATCTGACTTTTATATGTTTCTTTTGGAGTAATGGCTTCTTGGGTTGATATGCACATGTCGGACCAAAGCACATTCATCTTTGAGACACAGAACCCGTCTCCTTCCAGAGCTGTATGATGGCTGGACATTAGCATCCTGTTTGTACTTGCGTATAATTGTTTGTACAGATGAACGAGGCACCTTCAAGTATTTGGAAATTGCACCCAAGGATGAATCAGACTTGTGCAAGTCTACAATTCTCTTCCTAATATCTTGGCTGATTTCTTTAGACTTTCCTGTGATGTTACACTCAGAAGCAGTGTGTTTCTGGTGTACATTAAAATACATCCACAGATGTGGCTCTAAAAAGCTCAGATGTTGCCAATAAACCTAACAGAAGCTTCCATAAACATGACATTATCATATGGGCTGTCCCAAATTGTTTAAAGGCAGAGTAATCCAAGTGTATGTAAACTTTTGACCTTGCAGAAAGTAATAAAAGCCTTAAAAATACCCTCTCTCTCACTGTTCTGTCACTTGGCAAATATAAATAATTTTGGTTCCTAATTGACCTAAAACGGGTAAGGTTTATTCTGATTTCATGTCAGATAGTGAGAAAAATATGCATATGTGTCTTTTTATATAGTGTATGTAAACTTCTGCTTCCAACTGTATATAACAAAAGCCTATCAGACGCTCACCTGGAAGTCACTGCATTGACAGCTGGGGCGACATATCCGAAAATTGCCGTTGCCGCATCAGATTTTAGGCGCATTTAGTATAAAGTGTACCTGAAAGTACGATACTTAAAAAAAATCTGGTGTCTAGTATACCTTGCATAGTAAACTTAATATGCCTAAAAAGGCGCATTGCGCAATCAAGGTGCATAGCGTATCTTTAGTAGTATATGTAATGCGCCTCATAAACCATAAGGCAACGGCAGGTCACATGTTACTCATTCTACTGTGAGCAGCCTACATGGCCTAAACGTGCTACCATGACCTGTAGCGTCTCCAGACTTGTATCCCATTGAGCACATCTAGGATGCCATTGGTTGGCAAATGCAAAGGGAGCTACAAGCAGACAATCTTAAAGATTTGCCTAAGTGCAATTAGTGTGGCATAACATTTCTCAGACAACCATTAATAATCTCAATGATAGCATGGCAAGGCGTGTAAGTGCATGTATTTCTGTGCATGGTGCTTACACTTGATACTGAATACATTTAGATGTTTTGAATATTTTATTTCCACTTTTCATCATTTGCATATCGTTAACAAGTCTATTGATCCTGTGATTTCTAGAATTCTAAGACTTTCCTTCTTGTTGTTGCATTTTCAAGGTTGACGAGTATATATTGTCATATGATTTCTATTTTCTATTAATATTTAAAATATTTGACACATTGCAATACAATAAATAACACACAAGTGTAATAACATACTATTATGTGTGGAAAAAGAAATGAATACATAACAACATAAAATCAATAAAATAAATCAAAAACATTTCATCAAACTAATGCTAAAAATATGAACAATAGAAATTAAGTCAAAATTAA
This sequence comes from Phyllomedusa bahiana, assembly GCA_025379985.1. Taxonomy (NCBI): domain Eukaryota; kingdom Metazoa; phylum Chordata; class Amphibia; order Anura; family Hylidae; genus Phyllomedusa; species Phyllomedusa bahiana. Next base: position 42,074 of record JAODAL010013310.1, on the reverse strand, counting down.
ATAAAGCCAATTTGTAACATCAATATATAAATACATGGGTATATATATATACAGTATATATAGACCCAAGTAACCAATGAAGCTGCTATGAATTATGAAAAAATGTCTGGAGGCCCAAATGCAATTGCAGCAGGGATGACACATGCAGGTAGTCTGGAGAAGGATCCATCAGCCATTACATGTGACACTTCCTGGCTTCCTTGACTTTTTTCAAGGCAAAAAAAAAAAAATTCCCGATAATGATGAATTTATAAAGTGAATTCTGTTCTGCTCCATTTTACTCGTGTTTTAACAAGATTTGAATAGATGCTAAAGACATTCAACGAGGATGTCATTATTTCAACATGACGGTATGCCAAGATGAAACCGTGTCAGATCCCGCAAGATTAAAGAGTCCCCAACGCACAGGAAAGAATTACTCCTCTACATCTGTTTAGCGCTAATATATTTCCAGCTTACAGAATGGAAATGTCACTAGAGCTAATGGCAGAAAACTGTGAGTCAAAATTGTCACTCATGAGAATCAATGTGTGCAAATTATTTTTTTTTTGTTTTTTTTTTTTGCATTTCTTAATCTTGAGCTTCAGAAACTTTGACAACTCCCACAATACTGCGGGAGAGCAAATTAGAGGCAAATGTGGCACGGAAACCAGCTATATTCATGGCGCCGATTGCTTATCAACCCGAGAACTCAGTATATTATTAGTTTATAAATAGCTGCAGGAATGCGATGCGATACAGTGTGTAATTATTTTGCCTCGGACCGTCCGCTCTCCGTAGGGGACCAATTGTCATTTAATAAAGACTTCTGTGGATTACTATGGAGCTGGATAAAAATAATCCTGAGAAGAGACGATCCATTATTTATATTTACTTGCCATGCAAGTTCCATCTCAAGAGATTCAAGTTGTGATTCTCCTCGCTGTTCAGCGCGAGCGCGGCCGCCACTAATGTGCATTTATTTGCTGCGCTTTGCTTGTTTGGGAGATGCTGGGTGATGGTGATAAGGTTTTGCATTCAGAGATGAAAGCTGTAGAGAGGAATTATTATTTCTGCGCTGAGATGTGGCTCTGGCTTCATCTCTGGGAGTTTCGTTGCATGCTGAAAGATATGTATGCAGCAGAGGGGAGCTTACCGACGTCTGTTTCTGTCTTCATTAAGACACAAGACTACAACCTGTTAATGAATGGTGCAAGAGCAGTAAGGGAATGTTCACATGGCGTTTTTGATACGTTTTTAGATGCGTGTTTGGATTCGTGTTTCGGACCCTAAACGGACCTAAACACACATCTAACAATGTGCAGTGTGATTTCCATTTTCTTTCAATGTAAAACACGCATCGGTATTCAGACGATAAGGACGGGGCTGCTCGATATCAGGCGCAACTCCGTTCGCTGCGTTGAAATACCTCGCGCACAACACTCCTGGGTGCATTACAAATCATCGCAATCAAATAAGAAAAATTGAGAAATGCTCACCGGGAGTCTTGAGTATATATCTCACCGTCCAGTCCACATTATCCCACGGTGCTAAGGGAAAAGACGTTCGGCTGTCGACACTGTCTCAAAATACTGGCATGAAGGTAATCCAGCACCCGTCTGTGGTAATTGCACAAAACGTATAAGGAAAAACACACTCTTTATTGGAGAAAATATTAAAAAAGGATTAAAATCATATGCCTACTTTTGGATGTTTTTAATCCTTTTTTAATATTTTCTTCAATAAAGAGTGTGTTTTTCCTTATACGTTTTGTGCAATTACCACACACGGGTGCTGGATTACCTTCATGCCAGCATTACAAATCATACATGTCGCCCTATGTGTTTTATATGTGTTTTTGTGATGCGTCTTTCAGATCTGTTCAAAGAATTGACCTGTCAATTCTTGATCTGTCTGACGCAGCAGGCGCCCTATTTAAAACTATAGGGTGCGTTTCTGCTGCAGCAAAAGAGCATCCAAACACCTACCTGCATGTTGGATGAGTTTTGAAGGCGTTTTATGCAGCGCTTTTGAATGCGTCATACAGTTGGGGAACAAACTGTAATTTGAACTCTGCTGTCCATGTGTTCATTAGTTGTTCTGGTTCTAGGAAAGCTGAGTGACAACTAATGGGGACTTCAATAGGGTTAGAGTGTCACTCAGCTTCCTAAGGGTGCTTTCACATGATGCCTTTTTGGTGTGTTTCTAACTTGCAGAAATGCACAGCAATAAAGGCAGTTTAATGCTGTGCATTTCTGCAAGTAAAACGCACCAAAAGACGCACCAAAAATGCACTGTGTGAAAGCACCCTAACAGTCCTGAATGGAGATTAAATATCATCCCTTTAAAGGGGTTCTCTGCTTTGGACAATTATTAATAGCTAGAATGGATCCTTCATAATAAACTGATTACAAAGTTTCACCCACTGGGACCCCCAGCAATCACTGTGTGGGGAAACCTTGCAGTAAGTGTTTAGAGTCCCTGCAGCACCTCCAATAGGAGAAATTAAACATTTTATATTCCCCATTTAAACCAATGAGCTTTCTGTGGACAGGGCAGTTCCTCCAGAGCGTGAGATATTCTTTGTAGTCACTATCCATTTTGGCTAACAGATGAGGAATCTGAACAGAGGACCAACCTTTAGTAACTGAAAATTCCCTAATAAAGTCTATGAAAATGTTTTTTCTCAACTGGGGAACCCCCTTGAATACATGGTTAGGCAGGAGTCTGACTGACAATTGCTTAGGAACTGTAATGGCAGCCACAGTGGATGTCACTCAGCTTACTTAGAAACAGCGCCGCCATAAAAAATGTCAGGTCCCCATACAACCACAGTGTCTTGAACCCCTTTTTATCCACCACATCCCTCCCAAAAAAATCATTATGGGGTGAACAAAAAAAACCCAAACAATTGCAGCATTGTTTTTTTCGGTTTACTGTTTGTTAGAGTTTAATTGACATGTTATCTTTATTCTGCAGGTCAGTACGCCAAAAACTACTGCCACGTTATAACCTCATGTCACCACTGTAAAGTGACCAATACCACCATAATGTAACTAACCAAACCAGTATACCAAGACCATTATTACCAATAACAACAATATACATAGACCAAATAATACCCCACATATCACTACCGTATAGTAACAAATACCACCATAATGTTACTGAGTAAACCAGTATATCAAGACCAATAATATCAATAACAAAATATACAAGAACTAAATAATACAGCTACATTAGGAACATTTGTCACCACAATAAAGTGATTGAATAATACCACTATACTGTTTCTAAACATCAACTGTTACACTAAGACCAATATTATCGCCATATAGTGACCATATAGTGGTAGACACCATTTATATACATGCGCTTTGTAGACATATGATTACAGTACAGTTACAACCAGGGACTCACAAGTGATGTTTTCTCTGATGAGTCATTCCCCTTCATATTTCTTTACTATCCGGCCAAGTTCTGCCATGACGAATTTTCCCAGCCATTACTCATTCCTGCAGAAATAACCACAAATGTATTAGACTCCTCACTTTTCTATCACCTTCCTACCTGTGCCCCGCTCTGCACAAACTCTCCAAAATAGTAATAATGACTCCCTTGCTTCTCATCACAGTAATTGTACCTCAAAACAGTGAAAGAGAATTATAGGCTCCCATTAGATATGAAGTTTGGTTGGCTCTCCATTAGGTACCTAGGTAAAACCTCTGGCAGTTAGGTAGGTAGCTCCTCTTGTATTCAGGTAGGTAGGGGCCCTATTAGCTAGGGCTCCTGATAGCTAGGTATATAGGCCCCCCTCAATCGATAGGTAGATACATAGCCCTGCAAGTAAGTAGATAGTTATTTTGGGTCCCCAGTTGGTATTTAGGTATATAGGGCCCTCAGTTAGTAGGTAGGTATATAGACCTTTCCATTAGGTAGGTATATAGGCCTTCCAATAGATAGGGTATATAGGCCCTTTTAGTAGGTAGGTATGTAGAGCCCTCCAGTAGGTAAGTAGGTTTATAGGGCTCCCCTCAATAGATATGTAGGTATATAGGCACCCCAGTAAGTAGATAGTTATATAGCTTCCTCCAGTAGGTAATTATATAAACTGCCCCCAGTAGCAAGGTAGGTATATAGGCCCTCCCAGTAGATAGGTAGGTAGGTACATAGAAGCCCCTTAGTAGATAGCTAGGTATATAATGCCCCCCATTAGGTAGGTATATAGGGCTCTGAGTAGGTAGGTAGGTATATAGGGCCACCCAGTAGTTAGGTAGATATATAGAGCTCCCTTACTAGGTAGTCATTAGTGCCCTGAATAGTAATAATGACTTCCTTGGTTCCCACCACAGTAATTGTACCTGCAAACAGTGAAACTGCCCTCAGAGAATTATAGGACCCTCACAACCAGTAGGTAATTAGGTAGACCCTCATTATAGTAGGTAGCCCACCACCCAAATTAGGCAGGCAAATAGGTAGACACGGCTTTTAGGTACATTATGTTAACCCCCAAAGACTAGTTAGGTAAATAAGTAAGCATTAGGTAGATAAGCCCCGATTAGGTAAACAGATAGGTTCCCATTATTTAGACTAGCCCCTATAAGTTAGGCTCCCATTAGATATGAAGTTTGGTTGGCTCTCCACTAGGTACTTAAGTAAAGCCTCTGGCAGTTAGGTATGTAGCGCCCCTTGTATTTAGGTAGCTAGGGCCCCTGGTGGCGAGGTATATAGGCCCCCTAAGTAGGTAGGTATGTAGGTATATAGCCCTGCTGGTAAGTAGGTAAGTATATAGACCTTCCAGTTAGGTAGGTATATAGCCTCCCCAGTAGGTAGGTAGATATACGGTCGGGAAAAAAAAAGTATTTAGTCAGCCACCAATTGTGCAAGTTCTCCCACTTAAAAAGATGAGAGAGGCCTGTAATTGACATCATAGGTAGACCTCAACTATGAGAGACAAAATGAGAATCCATGTCAGATCTGGAACAGGGCCTAACTCTGACCCTAACCATAGCTTGCACTCTGTATTTGCCTTCTTTTTGTCTCATACTTGTAGTTCATTCTCTTGGATTTGACACCTGTATATCGTCGCCTAATCCTTGTTACAAATGGCAGCCATTCGTCTGCCATTTTATCGTTACCTGCTTATTAGGAGTTTCTGTGTTATGTCTGTCTTCTTTTGTCTTTGTTTGTTGGGAGTGGTTGCATGGCAATTGCTCAGGGTCCTTGCTTATCAGCTGACCTGGCCGTGCACCTGAGCTCATTAGCATACTCTGTAAAGCTCAGCTGAAAATGGTGGTCTAATAACAGAATATAGAAGTATTGTCCACTAGTTTTGTTGTGCTGGATTGATCTGTTTTGTAGTCTAATGTCTAGTTCAGTTGTATTAGGTTGGAACATCTTGTTTCTTTTCTCAGTTTCATTTGGCCAAGTTTTGGATTTTGTGGGTTTTGAGAAAAATAGAATTCATGTTTGTCTAGTTTCTGTTGGGCCCTACCCAAGACTCACTGGGTCCTGAAGCCACTTTCTATAATTGGTCGGTTGAAGCTTAGAAACATATTTGAGGACAAGGCTTTAGGATTAAAGTCAGAAAGCAGGTTCTGGTGTTAGGGGCAGTTGTAGAGCGAGCTACTGAGGGACAATATTAAGGACCATTAGCTGAGGACAGTTATCGCTATTATTCCTGTTCCTGGAGTGTGCACGCATTGCAATCTCCACCAATTCACCTGTCTTTATCCGCCCGCTGTCCGTTTGCTGAATCATTGAGCGGTGAGTCTTTTGATTGATGGGCTTTATATTGCTATTTCATGTGACTGCTGGTGTACTTCCCTGTGTTACTTGTTGTTGTTCAGAGTTTAACAGTGCGGTTATAAACCTCTGGCTTGTGGCATCCTGACTATCTCTGAAAAAACAGGTTTCTGCCATTATTAAATATTAAAACGCTCACCATTCAACAGTCTATTATAACACCACTGCACTCCCCTAAATAATATCTCACAAAATGGAGTATGAAAAATATGCCAGTCCTATATCCAAAATGGAATCAAAATACCCCAGACAGCTTACAATGGAACTTGCTGTTCCGAAATGCGTCGGATGTTTTTGGAGCTTGAGGGCTTCTGTAGCAGGGCCGTTCCTAGGGGTGGGCGAGGCGGGCGAATGCCCAGGGCGCCAAGGCTCCACTCACCCAAGGGGGGTGCCGCGACCGCCTGCCTCGCCCGCCCAAAGGTTAGCCCTTAGCTCACTCAGCAGGTGCACACTCGTTCCAGTCCTGCCTTCTCCCCTGTATTGTATCAACGTCGCAGGGGGCGCACAGCTTTCACCACGCCCCCTGCGACACTGGGATCTCCTGGGTCGGTAGCCTCTGCGCGGCCAGGAGATCTCTGGGAGCTACGTGATAGCGTAAGCGGCATGATGACGTCACGCCGATTACACTGCTCTGCAACTCCCGGACCTGGATGCGAAGACCGTGGGATCGTGGCAAGGTGAGTAATTTTTTTTATTTCATCAATAGCTGCTACCTGGCTATGGGACACTGCCTAGCTACATGGGGGCACTGCATGGCTACAAGGGGGCACTGCCTGGCTACATGAGAGCACTACCTAGCTACAAGGAGGCAATGCCTGGCTACATGGGGGCACTGCCTGGCTACAAGGGGGCACTGCCTGGCTACAGGGGGGCACTGCCTGGCTACATGGGGGAACTGCCTGGCTACCTGAGGGCACTGCCTGGCTACATGGGGGCACTGACTGGCTACATGGGGGCACTACCTGGCTATCAGGGGGCACTACCTGGCTACAAGGGCACCTGGCTATAGGGGCACTACCTGGCTACGGGGGCACTACCTGGCTATATGGGCATCTAACTGGCTATAAGGGACTACTACCTGACTATAGGGGCATCTACCTGGCTATAAGGGACTACTACCTGACTATAGGGGCATCTACCTGACTATAGGGGCATCTACCTGACTATAGGGACATCTACCTGGCTATAAGGGGCATCTACCTGGCTATAGGGGCTATAGGGGCCCTACCTGACTATATGGGCATCTACTTGGCTATAAGGTACTACTACCTGGCTATAGGGGCATCTGCCTGGCTATAGGGGCATCTACCTGGCTGTAAGGGACTACTACCTGGCTATAAGGGACTTCTATCTGGCTATAAGAGACTACTACCTGGCTACATGGGCTACTACATGGCCACAGGTGCTACTGTCTGGCTACATAGGCTACTACATGGCTACAAAGGCTACTGTCTGGCTACATGGGCTACTACATGGCTACAGGGGCTACTGTCTGGCTACAGGGGCTATTACATGGCTACCATATGAGGTGCTATAGATGGGTAGTTTTTGTATATAAATAGGAATTGGTAGAGAAGTGCTGATAAATTGAGGAGTCTAAGATGTTTGTTTTGTAACTTTTACAGTGAAGAGTTGTGGCCGGGAGAAGTCGTCATGGCGGTCTGGGACAGATGAAGAGAGACAACAACTCTTTAGAGACGTCTCCTGGATGTAACTTTACTGTAATCAATTATATGTCTGCAGAGCCTGTGTAAAACTGGTATCCAATACTGTATGGTCACTGTATGGGGGTAATATAGGTTGTAGTATAATGGTTTGTATTCAGTAATGGTCAGTTTATATTATTCAGTCACTATGTGCTGGTGATTTGTGGTCTTAGTAGGACATTGGTACTATTAGTCTTGGGATTCTGGTTTCGTGCAGCAGTGTTATTTGGTAACTGTATGACTATTATTTAGTAGTTTTATACGTAGCACATTGTGGTAAAGTTTTTTGTATATTTTAGATTTGGTTGATGGTGATGCAATGTGTCGCATTATGTTACAGAGGGGGGCGAAATTTCTTCACCTCGCCCTGAGTGAAATTTAGCCTAGGAACGACCCTGTTCTGTAGTTTTAAGTGACGTCACCCTTAGCTGTCTGTGTTTGGTGGAAGATTGAACGCTGCTGGTTGGACAACCATGAACACAAGGTAGGAGCTTGTTTATTACAGTGGCTAAGTCCTCTAGTGTGACTTATTTGGAGTGCATGGTATATTGTACAGCAAAAAATTGGAACAGGTATAATTACTTGTTCTTCTTTTTATAAATTTTGGATGTGTATGTTTTGACCCTTGTGATATTTTAGAGACATCGGGCATTTTGATTCTGTTTGGATGTAGGACTGGTATATTTTTCATACAACATGTGAGATATTATTTGCAGGAGTGTGGTGGTATAATAGACTGTTATATGGTGAATGTTTTGATGAGGATGTCAGCAGAAATGACCCTTTATATCCTGCTGCTGATACAATACAGTGGCACTGATACTTTACCTAAACTTTACCACACTTTTGGTAAGCACCTTAGTAACCTCACGTCTGAACTACTGTAATGCCCTATATGTAGACCTCCCAGACAAAGAAATTCACCTCCTGTAGTCAGTACAACATGTTTAAACTAACACCCTCTCTCTGTACAGGAGATGATAACAAATTGATCAGTTTAGTCCTGGAATGAGCTTGGAGTCCCTAGTGAGATGTGCATTACTGATGTCTGTTCATGTTCTACTGGCGAGAACCCCTCACCTCATTCTTGACTGTGCTGCTGCTTCAGATGTTTCTAGCAGACCAGTTGATGACTGCTCTGGGAACACTATAAAGAGGGACAAAATGGGCAGCTGGAAAATGTATAAGAGCTCCATATTTCCAGCGAGTCATCTCCACTTTAAATACTTTAAAAAAAAAATTATGTTGACCTTATTTTTGTCTACCTTTATTATAGAAAATGCTACAAAATTTGAGAAATCTGCCCTATTGCATGTGAAGTACAGTGCTGCTGTGCTGTAACTGCAGTACTAGCAACATGGAAGGGAGAAAAATTGTCATCAAGTACCATGAGAAAGGAAGCAGAGGCTAGCTTGAGAAACTCACTGCTGGACCGAAACTGGTGAATGTGGAAAAGTTCTGATTCTGTATGTGGAAAAGCTGAGAGGCACATGAGAGAGTTCCTGACCAGTGTGATGATCATCAGTACTACAGTGGTAACAGTATCAGACAGCTGAGATCGGTGGCTGAGCCGGCTGACATAGTGAGGAGCCATGGTTGAAGAGTAGCCTGCTGTGAGACTAGTGACATGGCTCCGAAATGTATAAGTCACATGAAATTACAGGGCAGCTGAAGAGAAAGCTAATGCTAGAATATACCTGGCACAGGAGTGGGACATTAGTGACATCTGTGACATTCATACCACCGGTGACTACTAATACATTGATTTCATTTTTATAGCACTTGGATATGTCTGTTTATTAATTACTTCATTTAAATGACAAATCCATTTTATTCTTGTAGTGGTGTAAGGCACTGTTCACCCGGATTATTTCATGGCAAATTTGTGGATGCAAATCCGTCCTGAAATACATTTCAAATACGTGTCACAAAGTGTGGCACGTATTTTGCGTCGGAAATACATTCCCCATTATTTACTCTGAGGTTATTCCGATGAGAATACGCCTGGAGAGTTATTTTTCCAAGCGCAATACGGACGGATTCTCGTTGGGATAACCCCATAGTAAATAATGGGGAATGTATTTCCGACGCGAAATACGTGCCACACTTTGTGACACGTATTTGAAATGTATTTCAGGACGGATTTGCGTCCACAAATTTGCCATGAAATAATCTGGGTGAACAGAGTCTTACACCAATACAAGAATAAAATGGAATTGTCATTTAAATGAAGTAATTAATAAACAGACATATCCAAGTGCTCTAACAATGAAATCAATGTATTAGTAAATTGTATCCAATAAAATGAATGTCAAGATATATATATTATCTCCTACGAAAAAATTCTTCACTATCAAATGTATTCCAAAGTCCGTGAAAATTACACTAAATTTACATCAAATAAGCCAATGATGATGTTGTACAGATGTTTTATTAAACATTTTGAATACCAACAATTTTAGATGTATTTGGGCTGCCTTCAACTTTAATGCAATTCAGTATATACAACAAACGGCAGCACAGCACAGGTCTTGCTGGGACCTGTGGTCCTCCAAGCAGGATTTCTATGTTCCAAGGGCTTATTTCTGGTCGTATTTACGGACTTATTTACGTCCGCAAATACATCACCAACTCAGCCTAAAATAATGAACAATCAGCTTAGAATGGCTACCATTGGGAAATCCGGACGTATTTACGGTAGCCATTTTTCCCTGATTTCCAGCCTGTCTAGAAACATAATACATGTTAGGCGCATTCCTTATGCGTCTGAGTTCCGCAATGCGCCTCACACACTGACGAGGCGCAGGGAACTTTACACCGCATGTATGAGCGCACCTCGGGCGCCGACATAAATGAGGCACAGCTTTCACGGAAAATACCATGAAAACGGGCGCTCCGACGCGCCGATCTTCATACATGTTGCCCTATGTGAGTATGGTTAACTCTATATAGGTAAAATAAGGCCCTATGTGAGCTATGTTTGACCATAGGTGAGCACTGCATGTAATAACCCAAACAGGTGGCACAATTTCACGTTTAGCACCTGCAATTACTTCATTTTGAGTCCAGATATTTAGCAGGCCCCTGGACTTTGGTGTCTGTAGCTAGCCTGGTGGTTGTTTCTCTGGATAAAATCAGTAGAAGGGGAAATAAACAAACTATAGAAATGTTGCTGAGAGTAACAGCTACAGAACCCCGATACACGTAACTAGAATGAAGCATAACAGATTCAGGAAGCCGATGGTTGGTAACTGCGATATAGCGATGTTGGGTATGCAGTACAAAAATGGTGGTTTGGAGGGTAGTCATGTAATCCAGTGCTCAATATTCCCGATGTAGCAAAGTCAGGTATGTGGCACAGCGCAGAATCCAAGCAAATCTTAAGAAACAATCTAGTCACAGTAGACAGATGAACGAGTTTGTTTTTTTTTTTTTTTGCTAATTTTCAAGTACAGAAAACATACATTTGGGTAAAAGAAAATTAACAGCACTATCCAATTCACCATATTATGAAAAGCATGAAAATATGTTTTGAGACACAAGAGTATAGAAAAAATAAATCATAGAATTTCTGTAGCTCTAGACATTACAACTCGTATAATTGTCAGGGTGGAGCTCTGGTATCCCAGACCTCAAGTCACGAACAGTAGAAAAGACATATTGTGGGATATAAGCGTTACCAAAAGAATAGCCTCTGAAGAATGCATATTTTTGGTCATTTCATACTGTACATCAACCCAAGTGAGACTCCAGTAGACACCCATCTCAAGGAGTGTAAAAAGTATATAGCAAAGTATAAGAGGACAGGGAGAATGGCACATTAAATTTCTGCACATGCATACATTACATTACTACATCCATTGAAGGGGAGTCATGGTTTTCCATGTCAGGCGCTTGAATTTATGGTGTCAGACAGTACAGATAAACATTTCAGTACAAGTAATATGTGGGCACGGTTTGGCACTATCCAGACTAAGGAAAAACAACTTATAACTGGTCGTGAAGTCAGTGTGCTGACACTTTATATAAAGCACTTGTAATCTCACTTGTCGGGCAGAAATGCACTCCGCACATGCCCACCAAAAGATTTATTTTGGTGGTGGCCACCAGGAAGAGACAGTGCTGGATGGTGGCAGAGTTAGTAGATAACAAATTAGGGTGTGGGACCAGTTGCTACAGTTCACGTTATGCAGGACCCTTTTATATATTTCCAGCATAGAGTGGTCATCTGCTCAGAAGGGGAGCACGAGAGAGAAAGCGAGAGAAAAAATAGTTAAGAGAAGAAGAGGGACAAAATAGGGAAGACGAAATCCAGACGAAGAAGAAAGGAAAAGGTCTAAAAGAGAGCCACCAGGGAAACATACAGGCATGACTCTGTTTTGCCAATACAGGTTCGGTATAGGGCTTTAAAAAAGGCCAGTCAAAAAGGATATAACACAGCTTTATTTTTACAACAGCCCAATAATAAATCAAGTATGATAAAATGATAATAACATAAATTGATTACAGGAAATAGTGTGATATTATGTGCATTTGTAAAAAATGATTATTTACAAAGGTTTTAAGTACTTACAGCATCACTTGCATCATCAAGTGCGAAACATCAGCCAAGAGAAGCTAAAATGGCGAAAAACCAAAAACATGGGTATCATGGGTAAATATTTTTTTTTATTTTCACCCCCAGCTTGATTGCTTTATATGTTATGTAAACAAAATGGCGGACACAACCTAATGTTGTGTCAGCTTAAAAAATGCACAGGTGTTATTTTTTTTTTATCTTACTTTTTTACCATGGAGTGGCCGGCTCCAGAGTTCAAAGTGCGATACACAAAAACACCTCTCAGACTGATGACCACAAGCCAGAAAAATATACATTGAATGAAGATAAGCTTGTGATATAGATTAGCTTGTATAATCACAGCTTTAAACACAAAGGGAGATGATCTAAGAACATACATTAAGTCAGCTTGTAAGATAGGCCAGAAATTGTGAAAACAGGCTTGTGACTTTGTACCCGAGAAAGGAGACATTATGTCAATAAGACTTAATAATACAAGCAGGCTAGAGGTGCAAGCTTTACATTATCATAGTTGATTATATAAATTTGAAATAAAATATGACTTATAATAGTGATTTGTTTGATTACCATTACAGACCCTAGAGCTGGCATCTAGAGTAACAGAAGAAGGGATAGGAAATTGCCAGAGTAGCAATTGTGAGACTACGGAGGACTTGTCTATGGGAACTTGTGAAATGTCTACCTATTAAAGTGATCTCAAGAGAAACAACAGAATTAAAGTGTCATGGCGGCCGCGGGCACCGCTGCCCCTGCGGCCGTTTCCCTGCCTGCCAGGGCCGCGGCGCGGGGATCGCGGTCACCCGCGGCCACCCTCGTCCCCTCGCTGGCTCGCTTACCTGGCCCCGCTCCGGTGAACGCCGCTCCTGTCCGTCCCGGCTGTCGTGCGCATGCGCGCCCCCTAGCGCGCGCGCGCGACCGCTGGTTTAGATTTAAAGGGCCAGTGTCCCGGTAATTGGCTTATTGCCGGGTGCTGGTCCTATATAATGTATCCGCCCCCGGCACCTGTTGCCAGATGTGGCTTACAAAGTTTTGATAATAATTACAATACTGTAACAGACCCGTGTCCATTCCCACATTAATCCATAATGACTATCCTCAATAGGCGTCCTTTGAGGAAGCCTATTGGCGAAACGCGTTAGGACGTGGACACGAACGGCACTTGTACCCCTGGACCTCTCTTATTAGATGGGTAAATACTTTTTGGTTTCTGAGTTGCATAGTGTTTTTTGCTTATCTTGCACTGTTTGTTGCCTAGACTCACTTTTTGTGGGGTAATTTTGGACACATTGTCTGCTGCTCTGCTCTGGGAGGATAGAATTGGATAAGGATAGTCATTATGGATTAATGTGGGAATGGACACGGGTCTGTTACAGTATTGTAATTATTATCAAAACTTTGTAAGCCACATTCTATATCCGTTACTTATTTACGTATAATACACTCCCTTCTTAAACAGGCAATTGTTTGCCGTTCTGTCCCCTTTTCTTTGTAGATATCCTCCTATGTATGTTTGTCTATTGTGTTTAAGTGTTGTTTAAACTGAATAAAAGTTTTTACTTTTTTAGAGATATGGCTCCATTTCTCTGTGTATAACCTGTTGCCAGATTGTTGGTGTGCTTAGAGTGAGTTTGGAGTGTTCTTGAGTCCATATTGCTTATCCGTGTACCAGTCCGTTCCGCTACGTTTCCTGACCTTGCCTGTTTGCCGCCTGCCCTGACCGTCTGTCCGTCTCTGACCATGAACCTCTGCCGCCTGCCCTGACCTTCTGCCTCTCCCCGACTACGCCTTTGGATTACGATTTTGTACCACGCTGTACCCCGGCCGCCACCGCAAGCAAGTCACGTCAGGGGTAACGACCTGGTAGCCTCACGCCGCAGCAAGTCCATCCCGCTTTGCGGCGGGCTCTGGTGAAAACCGGGGGCTACTTAGATTCCGTTCCCTGGCGTGGCTTAAGCACTTTTGCAACTGGTTTTCATTACCTAAATCACTTAGTATAGCAGATATGAGCTAATCTGTGCATCTATAGCTATTTCTGCAGGAGCTTGATGGGACATGCCCCCTTTTCTGTGATTGGCTAACTAATATTTCATTCAGCCTGTTTGGACACGCCCCCTGGAAGGTACATGCTTCCTGTGCTGTGATTTTCTGCCTGCACTCTGTGCTTACTACCCTCTGAGCTTTGGAAAATGAAAGTGAAATGAGCTGCCTGTGATCGCTGTGTCTGTATAAAAAAGGCTGTCTGAGCTCCTCCCTATGCTCTTCTCCCAGTGATGGCTCTAAGTAAAGGATCTGGGCAATTACTGAGTCTCTAGCAGCTAGATTCACTCTCCCCTCATATAATACAGCCTTATACAATGCTCACCCCCCATATAACAGCCGTATACAGTCTGCTCTACCTCCTGCCTGGTAACAGAGGGGGAAGGGAGGGGAGCAGTGTGCCTTTCTTTCATATGTTTCATCAGTTCAGACTCTATGTATAACTGTTTACACCAATACAGGTGTTCTGCTTACAAGGAGCTTATGGAGCCTGGAGCTGACAGCTCTGCATTCTGTGCGTGCAGTGGAAGGGAGAGGATATCACAGCTCTCCAGACCTCCTGCAATGGTTCTCATGCCTGCAGAGCTGTGAGATCCTCTTCCTTCCACTGCACACATAGAATAATGATGTCACAACTCTTCAGTGAAGGGAGACCTGCCTACTGGGAGGAGAGACCCGCCTACTGAGAGGAGAGACTCGCCCCTGGATTTGAAGCTATAACAGACAGAAACAGCTCAAGTCTGCTAAAGTCTATAATGATAAAACCCCTTTAACTCGGCACTTGGTACACCTTTGGTTAGTTACTATTTTACTAATGTCTAAACAAATCACTTAACAGCTAGTGGTATCCTCAGCACAACAACATGGGAGCATTCTCATTTCTCATCTGCTTAAGAACTACATGATAAAGAGATGTTTGGACAGGCTGTTTATATTATGCAGGTGCAGCACACTACTGAAGATGGGGAGGTGCACTGGTAGCATTAGTTTGCATCTGTTAAATCAAACCTTTTCCAATTGAAGGATCATAAATAAGGAACGACTTGGCTTTGATTTCATTTCTTCTATTTGTTTCCCCTTGTTTAGGGAACAACATTAAAGAGAATTTTAGACGAGGCGCTGGAGTAATATTCTCCTCTCTAGATATTGAATATTAACAAAAAAAAATCAACCGTCTGCGATGCAGCAACACACAGGTACAAGTGCCACATCTGAAACCTATCATCCATAGAAAATCAAGACACGTTCTGCCTCCACCGTACCCCAGCAGACATCAGGAACGCCAATCTGTCATCCTGCTCTCCGCAGAGACTTCAAGGACACATGTCACTCATACAGTCACAGTACTCCCTCACATATCCCTGTGACAGGTGTGTTGGTCCTACACACTGACATCACAGTTACTCAATGACATGGGCATAGCATGCAGACCCTCGCCAGGGCAGCTGGGAGTATCGCATGTCTAGAACAATAGGAACATTTATAAGAAATACAGGTAATGTAGATGTTACCTATGTGATATCTTGTGCCTACAAAGTCATAGGTCTTCGACATAAACAAGCTTATGCATATTGTAATGGAGTCTGCTCCTTAAAAATCAGTGGAGGGTGGGCAACAGGGACTCCTAGAGACAAGCCAGTCTGGAAAGTGAATAAGTGGATGATATTGTAGTACTATTGTACTATTGTAATAAGTACATTGATTTACAAGTATAGAAATTAAAAACATATGTTAACATACGTCATGTTAAGTACAACAATAGTACACCTGCTAAGGTCAGGGATAATAAATACAATGATGATGAATTTACAAGTAAACTGATATATACTGTATATCATCACTCCTTACTGTCCAATTACTAAACCTGTTTATCTCTCCCAAAGAATAAAAAGGGAATTTATCTACTCTTAACCTTACCGCCTCTCCCTAATTTAGCCAATATAAATGTTAATAACATATGTTTTAAAGATTGAAGTTTCTTTAGTTTAACTTGCCCATTTTGTAACAATGTTGGCTTAGGTTTGGGTTCTTGACTTTCATCTTTTTTAAAGAATTTATTTTAATTTTGTTTTATTTGTTTTAAAGCATTAAAATTTATTATTATCAGTATTCAAAATTAATTTTAAAATTTTATTACGGTTTCCTCACGATTCTGCCAGGGGAATTTATTGAATATGCTTACGGGGAAAAGGGGGTGTCAGGGGGTTTTTGGCCGGGGCCCGGTGCCCCGTGGCCGCCCCCCTTCCCCAGGGGTTTCCGGGGGCGGGTGCCCCCTTTTTTCCCGCCTCCATGCCCCCGTGCCCGGGTCCCTGGCGCCTTTTTTCCCTTTACCTGCCCGCGCTCCTGTGAACCCGGGCTCCTCCCCTTCCCGGCCGCCGTGTGCGAAACCCATGGGTTTAAGGCGCGCGCCGCGGGTTTGGCCCTGGTTTTAAAAGGGGCAAGCGCCCCCATTAATTGGTTTTTGATGGGCTGGTCCAATTTTTGGGGGGTTTTAACCCCCCCCGGGCAATTTCCCTCCCAGTTTGTTGGGGGGCGTTCGGGCGAGCCAAAGAGAGTTTTTTGAGTCCGTAGGGGTTACCCTTTGGAAACCAAAGTCCCCTTCCGCAAACGTTTTCCCTTGCCTTTGCTTTTTTTCCCGGGTTGCCCCTGACCGTTTGCCCGTCTCGTCCACGAACCTTTTGCCGTTTAGCCCTGCCTTTCCCTTTGTCCCCGCTCCGCCTTTGGATTACGTTTTGTACCACGCTATCCCCCGGGCCGCCCCGCAAGCAAGACCGTCAGGGGTTCGACCTGGTACCCTTTCACGCCGCAGCAATCCTTTTCCCGCTTTGCGGGGGGTTTCGGTTGAAAACCGGGGGCAATTTTGGGACCCCGGCTTCCTCCTGGTGGTTAACTTTTTTTTGTTTGGGGTTGGTCCACGGAATCCACCGAACCCTTCAGCCCAAAGGGCCATGGATTCCGCCGGGGGGAACCCTGCCCAACCCCGGGGAAAGGTTACGAGGGGGCCGTTGCCCGAACCCCAGAAAATTGACCAGCTCGCGGCCATGATCAAAACCCTTGCGGCTCGTTTTACCCCCACCAGCGGCTGTTTGCCTTTCTCCCCTTTTACTTTGCTTGGGCAAACTCGGCCCTTTCTTGCCCCTGCACCGGGCCCTTCCCTGCATCTGCCCTCCCTTTCCGCTATGTTTGGAAAAAAGGAAAACCCCAAGAAAGGGGGAAAAAGCGGCCCCCCCAAAAATCAGCATTTTAACCAAAATTTTTCTTTTTAAAAAGAGTTGGGACAAAAAAATTTTCCCAAAACGGGGCCCGGGTTTTAAATTTTGGCCTTCCCATATTTAGGCCCTCTTTAAACCGGGCGAAAGTTTCTTTTTTGGGGCCTTGGGGCCATCCCCTATTGGGAAAAATCGGGGAAAAATTTTAATTGTTTGGGAACCCCGGGGCCCCCTTTCCCTTTTTTCCAGGGGTTTCCCGGGCACCCCATTTTCCAAAGGAAAAACTGGGGGTTTTTTCCTTTTTCCTTTTTTTCCTTTGCCCCCACTCGGGGGGCTCTTCCTCCGGGGGTAAAAGGGCCCCGAAACCAATTTTGGTTGGGTTTTGGCAAAAAGGGTTGTACCCCAGGGTTCCGCCCCACCAAAAAACCCCCCCCTTCCTGGAAGCTTTTTTTGGGGCCCCCTGGGGAACCCCAATTGAAGGCTTGGGGGGCCCAACCCTTTCGGGCAAGGCCTCCGGGAGCATTTAAAATGGGGCTCGCGGGTCAAAAAAATTTTCCCTGCCATCCTCCTTAACAAAACGATTGGGTTTGGGCCAAACCCTGACCCAAAATTCGTTTTGCCGAAAAGAAAAAAAGACTCCGCCTCCAACGGGGAGCTTCCCCAACCCACGCCGGCAAAGCCCTCTTCAAGCCCCTGTCTTTCAACCCCTCCACTTCCCCCCAAGGGTTCATGAGGAGGAAACCCATGCAGGTCGAAAGGGCTCACTTAAACCCGGGGGAACGCTCTCCTTTTGTCAAAAACCCGCTATGTTTCTTTTGTAAACGGCTCCCCCACTTCTTTGGGGGGACTGCCCCTTTGCCCCGGGAAAAATTTCCGCCACCTGGGGCTCGCGGGGAGAGGCACCCCTAGGTGCATGGGGCCCCTTCCCCCCCGTCTGACCACCCCTTTTCTTTGTGGAAATTTCACCGGAAAAGCCCCTTTTCGGGCCCCCCGCCTTCCTGGACTGGGGGGTCCGCGGGTTAAATTTATCAGCCACCGCTGGTGTCCCATTTTCCGGCTTCCTGTGACCCCTTTTGCAGAAACCCAATGCTTGTCCCTCTGTCAGTGGCAAATGCCTAAAATTTTCCCTTTTTGGGTTCGCACGGGCCCCCCCCTCCCCTTTTGGGCAGATAGGCCTCTACCCGGGAAAAATTTTGAGACTTCTCGTTCCCCTCGTTCCCCCTTCTGGATCCCCCTGGGCCTTTCCCCCGGGTTTTCCCTGGGGGTTTGCTCCCCCCTAGACGGAATTTAAGGCAGATTTCCTTTGGGGGCCCCGGGCATTGCCCCCTCTTTGAGGGCCTTTTGGCAATCCCCCCTTTTTTCTCTACTTTCTGCTTTTGCAAAGGCCTACGAAGCCTTTGCCAGGTCCCCTTTCCTTCTTTTCCGGGAAAATTTCCCGGACGCCCCTTTTTCCAAAAAAACATTTCCGAAACTCTCCCCCCGGGCCCCGGGCCCCTTTGGGATTCCCCTATTGACCGAAACCCGAAAACTACCCCCTCCCCGAGGCAAGTTTACCCCTTTCATTTCCCCGGGAAAAAAAACCGATGTCTAGTAAATTCAGGAGAATCTCCGTAAAAGGTTTTTTTACCAAGCCCTTCCCCCTCCTGGGGGGGGCGGATTCATTTGTCAAAAAAAAGAGGGAACCCCCCGGCTCTGTAGGGTTTATCAGGGTAAAAAAAAATTCACCTTTTTAAAAAATGATCCCCCCTCCCTTTGTTTCTTGGGGTTTTTTTGTTCGCCTACTTTGGCGAAAATTTTTTTTTTTCAAAACGGGTTTCTTACGCGGTTTTTTAAAACCTAAATTTCTTTTATCCGGGAAGGCACAAAGGAAAACGTTTAATACCCTTTACGGCCATTTGAATATTTTGGGTCATGCCATTTGGATTTCGGGCAAGGTTCCCCGGCTTTTTTTTCCAAAACTTCGTCAAGAGTTCTTCCGGGACCTTCAAAAACGTCTGCGTCATATTTCTATTTGGACGACATTCTAACCCTTTTCTCCAGATCTAGAGACTCCCCGCCCAAAAACGTCCCCGGGTGCTAAAACGTTCCCGTAACCCCCCAATTTTACCCCCAAACGGGGAGAAATCCCTGTTTGAGCGCACCCCCGCGGGCCCTTTTTAGGGTTTTTTTGTGTGGATAAAGGGTCCCAGGGCCCCCCCAACTCCCAGCGGTCCTGCATGGCCCCGATTTTTGGGCCCCCGGGCCATTCCAGTGTTTTTTGGGGTTCGCCAACTATTACGGGCCCAATTTTTTTTCCGAAATTTTTCTCCTCATTGGGGGCCCCACGGGTAGCCCTCCCAAAGAAAAGTGCAAACCCCCCAAAATCAGGCCCCCAAAGCCCAAAAACCCTTTTTAAACTCCAAAAGCTGCATTCGCTTTTTGCTCCTTTTTTTGTCCCCCCGACCCACTGTGCCCCTTTTTATACTAAAAAGTGGACGCCTCCCAGTGGGTTCCCGGGCGCTTTTCCTTCTTAAAAATGCCCTTTCCTCGGGGGGGGAATTGTGGACCTTTTGGAAATTTTCTCTAGGACCTTCACCCCTCCCGAACATTTTACACTTTTTCATGATGGGGTAATTTTGGGGCCAAAAAAACTACCCCTAAAAGAATGGCGCACTTCTGGGGGGGGCTCGCCACCCCCTTTTAAGATCTTCACCGAAAAAAAAATAAAAAATTTTCTTATCTCCAGTCTGCTCAGCTTTTTTTAAACCTGGGCAACCCCGGGGTGGGTCCGCTCTTTTTTCGCCCTTTTAAAATTTTCCTGTCCACTTTTGGGCCTCCCCCAAAAAAAAAAAAATTTTCAGGGCGGACCCCCTCCCAGATCCTCGGACCTGTGGGCCGGGGCCCCTTACAACGATTTTTCCTCCGAAACGGTTTCCTTACGGGGGGGTTTTTCCCTTGGGATCTTAACAGCTGCCCCCCCGGAAACCAAAGTTCGTCCGGGCCATGCGGGCCTAAAAATCCCTTAAAAGGGGCCCGCCCCCCCGAACCCCTGGCCCCCTGGAACCCTTTTAAAATTCTGAAAGTTAATCTCTGGGTTATTTTTTGGTGGCCCCTCTTGCTGGGAAAGTTAGATACTTTGCCCTTTGGCCTTTTACCCCCTTTTGGCCGCAATAAAGTCCCTTTTGGTCTCGACCGGGGGTTTGCTTCAGCCCCCCCCTTTGCCAAAGCCCTTTGGGGCCCCAAATAGCCATGGATTTTCGTTATTTAAACCTCCCGGCTTTTTTCGGAAACACTGTTTTCTGGGTGGTGACAGATAGTTTTTCCCAAAAAAATGGCCCACGTTGTGCCTCTCCCCGGTTTTTAACCCTCGGGCCCCCAAACAGCGGGCCCCCGCTTTTTTTTCCCACCCAAAATTTTTCGCTTGAAACTCCCCTTCCCTTTGCATTTTTTGCCCTCGGATAGGGGGGGGTCCAGTTTTTTTGTCGAGATTCTGGCGGGCTCTATGTGGGCAAATGCAGATTCATTTTTTGATTTTCTTTCGGGCTACCACCCTAAAAACAAACGGGCGGGTTAGAAGGTTAACCAAGTGTTGGGTACCTACCCTACGTTTTTTGGGTTTCCCCCCGTCAGGATAATTTTTTCTGACCTCCTCCCCTGGGCGAAATTTTTTAAAATTTTTCCTCTTGACTCCAAACCCCGGGGGGGCCCTTTTCCCCTTTTTTTTTGGGTTTTTTGGGCCCCACCCCCCGCCCCCCCCCTCCCTCTGGCTATTTTCTTGTTTTTTCCGGGCCGTGGACCCAGGGGCGTGACACGGCACTTGGCAAAAACCACCCCCCACCTGGGCCCTTCTAGGGGCCCTCCGCTGCACCAAAGTCCAGGCCGAAACCCTCCCCCCCTTTTAATTTAAGTCAGGGTTTTGGATTTTGGGGGTTGCCCAAAAAAATACATCCGTTTTAAGGTCCCCTCCTTTTAGTTGGGCCCCCGGAGAAATCTGGGGCCCTTTTGTTTTTGCTTCGGCAGCAAAAACCGGTGCCCTTTAAAAGGGTTCCCGTTTGACCCACTTTTGGCTTTTGCCCCGACGCCTTCCAAAACTCTCTCCTAAAGCCTGGGGTTTTTGGAATGCTTTTTCCCCGTGGATCTGTCTCCCCTTTCCCTCCTGTGGCCAACTTTGATAACATTTTGAGGTCAAGGAGGTGCGGGGCAAAAAAAGACAGTGATGGGGAAGGGGGGGTTCTTTACTCATTGACGGAAAAGGGGTTCGGGCGGGAGGACGTTCGGGAAAACCCCTTTGAGGGCAACCTTTTAAACCTTGAATTTTTTCCCGGGGTTTGCTTAAAAAGAGGGGGAGACCTAAGGGGGGGGGGGGTTTACTGTCATGGGGGCGGGCGGTGCCGGGGTCCCCCGTGGCCGCCCCCCTGCCCGCGGGGGTTTTCCGGGCAGGGGTTTGGCCCCCGGGGCCCTGGTTATGCCCCCGCTCCCCGAGGCCCCCGGGTTTTCCATTTTCACTTCCCTGCCGCCCTGCCCCTTGTGAACGCCGGGGTCCCTGTTTTTTCCCGGGGTTCCCCCCCGTGGGGGAAACCCTTTCGCTTAAGGGCGAGCGCGCGACATTTCGGCCCCCCTTAAATTTGGGTTTTATTTGTTTTGGGCCCGGGTTTCCTTTATAGGGAAACCCCCCAGCAGTCCCGCCAGATTGTTGGTGGGGATTCAGGGGGACCCTTTAGAGAGTGTTTGAGTTTTGTATTTGATTACCCGTGTACCAGTCCGTTCCGCTACGTTTCCTGAACCTTGCCTGTTTACCGCCTGCCCTGACCGTTTGCCCGTCTACTGTCCACGAAACCTCTGCCGCCTGCCTCTGACCTTCTTGACTGTCCCCGACTACACCTTGGATTACGATTTTGTACTACGCAGTACCCGGCCGCCACCGCCAAGCCAAGTCCGTCAGGGGTAGCGACTAGTAGCCTCACGCCGCAGCAAGTATCCCGCTTTGCGCGGGCTCTGGTGAAAACTGGGGCTACTTAGACTCCGCTCCCTGGCGTGGCTTAACTATCATCGCTTGCGGTGGTCCAGCGAATCCACCGAACCCTCACACTAATGTATCATTCTGACAAACACACAGCACCACAAGATGCTGCGTGAACATACCCTAAGAATGCCTGTGACTGTGAAACAGCATAGTGAAAAAAAAACTTTAAATGTTGTTTATTTTGAAATTAAAGGAGGAGTTGTCCACTTCATTTTAATATTTTTTTTTATAAAACATGGCCTGACAAAGTAAAAAAGCCTGTACTCACCTCTCCCTTCACCTTGGATCCATCTATGATGCCATCTGTCCTCACCACCGGTCTTCTGTTTACTTCCTAGTTCCAGCTGGACAGGACATCACTGCTGCAGCTAATGGACTCCCGCGGTCATGTGCCACTACCTTACATCACCATTCGGAAGTGCAGCCGATCAGAGGTTGCAGCGGTGACATCCCGTGTGGCCAGAGCCAGGAAGTAAACAGAAGATTGGCGAAGACGAAGGACAGCAGTGGCCCTGAATTTGAGGTGAGGTTGTAGAGGGAAGTATAAGCTTTTTACTTAAAGGGGTTGTCTCACTACAAGGATTGCTTTAATTGTTAAAGATCTTGCAAAAACAAGTCACTTTGCAATATGTGTCCATTAACAGTGTCCTACCTATTCCTAGATACCCCCTCTTGTATGGGCTGTATCAGCTTCTCAGGTCGCTATAGCTACAGACCAGTTTGATCTCTCCTGATAGGCTGCCAGTGCTGGTAGCTATAGCTACAAACCTGTTGTTCTCAACAGCTCGTCCCTGCAGGTCAGTAGAAGCCAGTGAACACGCCCCTAAATTAAAAAATGAAACCGAGAAAACAGGACTGAGGTAAGGTGAACCAATGTAGTGAGACAACCCCTTTAGTCAGGCCGTTAATGTTGTAAAAAAATACTTTTTTAAATGAGTGAACAAACCCATTACAAGCAAACAATTCGATTTACGGCGTTTGGTCCTTACCTCTTCATAGCCTGTATGCTTTTGTTTCAAACCTAGAAAAGAAAGTAATTAGAGACTGAGTTAGAACGTGTTACTTTCTTGCATATTAAAGGCAAGCAGTATTTATTACGATTGCCTTAATGGAGAACATTGCACTGAAATGAGTGATACTTTCTGGTGTGAAAAAACATTCACAACACATTTTACATTCCATTTTCTTTTTACATAACTTTTATTACTATTGTGGTTGTCATGGGAATAGCACTGAAAATAGCAGAGCCCAAGGAAGAGACAGAAGGCTTATTTCTCTTGTCAGGAGCTCTATTGATTGTTCAGTTCAATTTATGCAAAGCGTTTTATCTACAATGTGTATTAAAGATGTAATCCCACATGAATGGCCAGAAAACAACACTTAGCAAAGAGAATAATTGCTTTGCTGGATTGTTCGAACACTGCAGCATTACTAAAAACAACTTTCTGGGTTGTTTTCAGTCTCTAGGAAAGAGCCAGTGCCTGTATTCCCCATACTCGCATATCAAACAGGACACCATGCAAGAAACTGGTTGTTTAAAGCCTTAGACTAGGTCTAAACAGCTCAAAGACCGACTGTTTTTGGCACATTTTTTGCAGAAATGCACAGCATTTAAAAAAACATCTGGCCGTTTATATAGACTTTAATAGTAAATTTTCTGTCCTTTCTGTCGTTTTTTGCAACATGTTTAAACAAACAACCTAGAGCAGAAAGAGCTGAAAAAATGTTCTGTGGGACACAAAAAGTTTTTACTGTTTAAAGTCTATGAGATCTTTTTTTCGTATTTTAGGGTTTTTCAGAAAATAAAACGCCAAAAAACAACGAAACATGTGCAGTGGAGACTAGCCTTAAAGGGGGTTTTTCGCTAAAGATCATGTTAGATTTTGGGGGGCAGTAAAAATAAGCACTTATGTATTGGTTTGATTACCAAAGTCACTTGGTATATAGAATGGCTTTCTGTACATCTGTTTTTATTTCGGGCGGGCTGTAGTCGGGACACACCCCTTTTCTGTGATTGGCTAGTCGGGGAAACCCCTGTCAGTTTCTCCCCCTGGACAGACCCTGCATATGTTTGGCTGATGACATTTTTTTCACCCTGTTGGGATACGCCCCCAGACAGGAAATGCCCCGGACACGCACCCTGTGCGTGATTGGCTGGCCTGCACACTTGGGCGACATGTATGATCGGGCTTTTCACCCCTGTTTTTTTGGCGTTTTTTTTACTGAAAAACTCCCAGCCGTTTCCGCTGTCGGGAGCGGGGATTCGTGTTTAGGCGCAAGGTTCGCCACTTTACTGCGCCCGCATAAGGGGAGGCATGGGGGGGCCGGTTTGGTGGGGGCGTGGGGAGGCTTCGGGGGGGAGCGGGCGGCTTGAAAACTCAGAGGTGTACGATGGCGAGTCCCCAAAGCGGGCGCAGTGCAGCGCTCGGCGTCCAAAACAGGCGACAGGTTTTTTTTTGGTTTAAAAATGCTCCAGCGGAGGCGAAGGGAAGCAGGATCGGAACATGATAGGAAGCAGATAGAAGATCCCCACAGAAATCTCGGCGCTCCATCGGGTGCAGCGGAGTATGATTCCGAAAAAAGCTTTTTAAAAAGGCGGAAAACAGTGTCAGAAAAGACTAAACGTAAAAAATAAAATTTTTTAAAAAAAAAACCCCTTTCAAAAACTTAGAACGGGAAAATTATCAAGAATTATTGATTTTTGTAAATTGGGGGAAAAAAAGTAATTCAAATTTGAACTTTTTTCTTTGGGCGGATAAAAAATTAGAAAAAAAATGTTTTATTGAAATTTTTTTTTTCATTCCCCCCATTTATTATTTTTTATTACACTCAGGACCACTTCTGTAGTTTATAATTTGATTTGGGGCCGTGTACTGGTTTCAGATTGCATTAGAAAACCCATAGGAGCGTCGCTCGCTTCCCATTGGTCCAAAAAGGGCGCCTTTTTAACTTACCCAATCACAGAGCGCGTCAGAATTTTTTTCCCCATAGAATCTATGAGAAAGTAGTCGCGTCCTGTTTTGGTAACCCCGGCGAGCCCCGCCCGCTTAACCAATCAGCTCGTTTCTGCTTTTTTTACTGTTTTTTAAACGTCCGCCTTGGAATATGATTGGGTAAATTTTTCTCCATGGATTAATGGGACATTGTCGCCCTATTATGATTGGTCAATTCTTTCCATAGGTTATAAGGGGGCTTTTGTGCCCCTTTTATTTGATTGGTCCAAACTTCTCCTAGGATATAAGGGGGTCTTTGTCCCCCTTATTTGATTGCTGGCTTCTGCCGCCCCAATGAGAATGCTTAAACAATTTAAATTTATGTATTTCGGCAATTCTCGCTTTTTGCAATTTCCCCTATGTAGGCCGGTCTCGGCGACAAACGGGGGTTTTGTTGGGTTTTTTTTAATGCTTTTTTGTAAAGAAGGGTTAGCTTTTATCTGATAATTTTTTACATTTAAATAAAAATGATTTTTTTATTATATTATGCCCCGGGCTGAGCGCCGAGTTTCAGGGCCATCTCCCCATGACTATAAGGGGGAGAAGTAGTCGCGCTCTGATTGGTGGGATACCAAACCCGCTTTGCTCAGCCAATCCGTCTTTTCTGATTTTTTTCTGTATTTTGAATTATCCCCCCGTGGATTCTGATTGGTCTAAACTTCTCCATAGACTAGAATGGGTTTTTTTGTCGCTCCTTTTGATTGGTCAATAATTCTCCATAGGGTTTTAATGGGTCTCTGTCGTCCTATTTGATTGGCTGAGTGCAAGCCCCGGTAGCTTAAACCCAAACAGCTTTTCAGCATTTTTACTTATTTTGAATATCCCCCGTGGATTTTGATTGGGCTAACTTCCCCTAGGTTTTAATGGTTACTGTCGCTCCTATTTATTGGCTGGTTTAGGGGACCAATCAGAATAGTTTTGAATTTGAATTATTATTTCCCCGGGAATTTATATCCTAATTTTTTGAATTAGGGTATTGAAAGTATTTTGTTTTTTGTATTTTTTATTTTTTTTTTTTGGGTTTTTAGGTCTTTTCTGGGGAAAGTTTAACGCCTTTTTAAAAGGGGATTTTTGATTTATACTCCCCACGACATCTGGATATTTCTGCTGTTCCACCTGTCTCGATTTGAAATGTTTTTCGGCGCGAGGCCCGCACGGCACCTAAGTCCCCGCATGCGAAAAGTCCCCCCATTGCCCCCCCAACTGGCGAGGCGCGGCGGGGCTTTTCCCCCCATGTATGACGCCTCCTCCGGCGCGAATCATAGGCGCAGCCCCGCACTGCGCCTGGACCCGCACTGCCCCTAAAAACTGGCGAGGCGCGGCGGACTTTACTGCTATGTTTGAGCGCGCCCTGGCCCCCACATTAAATCAGGGCAGATTCCGCGGAAAGGCGGAAAAAGGGGCGCCCGCCCCGGGGGGATTATAAGTGGCCCCCTGTGTTTTCTCCCCTCTGAGCTGTTAAAACCAAAAATGAAAACAGCTATGGAAAGGGTACTGGCTGTCATCTCCCCGCTTAAGGTGAAGGGTCTGGGAAAAAAACTGATTTTTTTTAACTCATAGATCCCCCTCATTAAACAGTCTTTTGTCCTGTGTTGCCCCCATATAAACAGTCAACAGTCTCCTGCCCGATAACAGGGGGGGAGGGCAGTGTGCATTCCTCAAAGTGTTTTTTAAAAACAGTTCGGCTGTGTGTATAAACTGGGTTTTGTACAGCAAGAAGGTTTTGGAGCAGTCTGAAACTGAAGGTCTGCAGAACAAGAGAACACGAGGGGGCTGCATGCTTTCCCCGGCAACCTTCCTCTTTCCCCGGCTTAACAGAATGATGATGTTCACAGTCTTCAAAAGAGGAGAGCACGCTTGCTGAGAGGGGGGACACGCCCCTGGATTCAAATTCAATCTCATAGAATTAGTCAAGAGCACGAAAACCCTTTAAACAATAAAACACCCTTTTAAGGGGCCCGTTTTTTTTAGGGGAAAAAAAGTACTTTGTCATGGTTCCATTGACCATACCCTAAATGTTTGGGAAAAACCCAAAAAAAAATTCTAAGTGGGGTGAAATGTGTAAGAAAACATACTTATACCGTTTTTGTGGGAGGGATTGCTTTTATGTCATTCAATCTTCGGTATAAAGGATGTGTTATCCATATTCTGCAAGTCATAAGGATTTCAGTGATACCAAATATGTACGGTTTTAGTACTTTAATAAAATGAAAACATTGTCTTTTTTTATATTTGCGCTGCAGCGTCATTTTCTGCGACCAAAAGCTTTTTAGTTTTGTTACCTATGGACATGTGTGATGGTGCATTTTTGGCAGGCTGAAGTGTAATGTTTTGGGAGACATGTAGCTTTTATTTTAATTTTTTTGGTACACAAATTTCCCCCAAAAAAAAACCAAATTTTTTCCTGGGATTTTTTTTTTTTCAAAGGGGTTTATCATACGGGATAAATGATGTAAGATTTTAATAGATTGGACTTTTACGGATGGGATGATACCAATTATGTGTAGCTTTCTTCATTTTTTTTTTTTTTTAAAATGGAAAAAAGGGGGTTTTGAACTTTTAAAAAATCGGGTCCGGCTCGGGTGCCGCTGCTGCCCGCAGCCCGTGTCCTTCTCCCCCTGCCCAGGGAACCCCGTACTTACCAGTGCCCGCTCCTGTGTCCTTCAACCTGGTTGTACTCCTCCCCGGGGCTGGGTCTACCCACTCTCTGTCCCGGAGACTAAGGCTATGTCTGAGTACATCGTTGAGAACCTCCGTAAAGGCTTCATTCGTAAGAGATCGTCTCCAGCAGGAGCCGGCTTCTTTTTTGTGGAGAAAAAAGACGGGTCTCTCCGGCCCTGCATCGACTATCGGGGCTTAAATTATATTACGGTAAAAAAACCGCTACCCCTCTGCCCTTGATCTCAGAACTTTTCGACCGCCTGCGTGGCACGAAAATATTTTCCAAGCTGGATCTACGCGGTGCTTATAATCTAATTCGCATTCCAGAAGGCGATGAGTGGAAAACGGCATTTAATACGCGGGATGGCCACTTCGAGTATTTGGTTATGCCATTCGGTCTCTTTTAACGCCCTGCTGTGTTTCAAAACTTTGTCAACGAGATCTTCCGGGGACCTACTCTACGTCTGTGTTATTGTTTATTTTGGACGATATCCTAATTTTTTCCCCTGATCTCGAGACTCCTCGCCACCACATCCGCCAGGTTCTCAGACGACTCCGCACCCATCAACTTTTTGCCAAACCGGAGAAGTGTCTCTTTGAACGTACCAGCTTACCCTTCTTAGGGTACATCGTCTCTGATAAGGGTCTCAGGACGGATCCTTCTAAACTCTCCGCATTTGTTACAGTGGCCACAACCAGTGGGCTTCGGGCCATTCAGCATTTTTTTGGATTCGCCAATTATTATAGACAATTTATCCCACACTTCTCTACGCTTGTGGCTCCCCTGGTGGCTCTAACTAAGAAAAACGGCAATCCAAAATCCTGGCCCCCTGGAACTCAAGAAGCCTTCAACCGTCTCAAATCTGCATTTTCGTCTGCCCCGGTTTTGTCTCGCCCGGACCCTAACCGCCCATTCATTCTAGAAGTGGACGCTTCCTCGGTGGGTGCCGGCGCTGTCCTCCTGCAGAGATCCTCCTCGGGTAAACTACATACTCTACATACTTGTGGATTTTTCTCCAAAACTTTCTCTCCTGCCGAGAAGAATTATACCATTGGTGATCACGAAATACTGGCTATAAAGTTGGCTCTAGAAGAGTGACGTCACCTGCTGGAGGGGGCTCGTCACCCTATTAACATCTTCACCGACCATAGAAACCTCCTATATCTTCAGTCGGCTCAACGTCTGAATCCCCGGCAAGCCAGATGGTCGCTCTTTTTTGCCCGTTTTGACTTCCTTCTGCACTTTCGGCCATCCGGGAAGAACGTCAAAGTAGATGCCCTATCTCGTCCCTCGGATACCATGGGTGAGTCTCCTCCACAGCACATAATCCCTCCAGAACGGCTCATCATGGCTGCTTCCGTGGATCTTCAACACTTGCCCCCCCCCCCCCCCCCCGGCAAGACTTATGTGCGTCCTGCTTTGCGGCTTAGAATCTTGAAGTGGGGTCATTCGTCCCGAACAGCTGGACATCCAGGAGTCCATAGGTCTCTTCAGCTGGTCTCCGTACAACTGGTGGCCCACCCTCGCTAAAGATGTCAGGGACTTTGTTCTGGCCTGCACATCCTGTGCCCGTAATAAGGTCCCTCGTATCAAACCTGCGGGCCTTCTTCAGCCTCTTCCTGTGCCGGAAAAACCCTGGACCCATGTAGCCATGGACTTTGTGACAGACCTCCTGCCCTCATCTGGAAACACGGTCATCTGGGTGGTGATCGATCGTTTCTCCAAAATGGCTCAGTTTATCCCCTGCCAGGGTCACCCTCTGCCCCCCAGCTGGCCCAACATTTTTTCCGTCATGTGTTCCAATTGCACGGTCTCCCTTTGCAAATTGTCTCTGACAGGGGAGTTCAGTTTATTGCTATATTTTGGCAGACTCTGTGCTGTCAGTTGCAGGTTCAGCTAGATTTTTCTTCTGCTTACCACCCTCAATCTAACGGGCAGGTAGAGAGGGTTAACCAGGTGTTGGGTACCTACTTGCGGCATTTTGTGTCCGCTCGTCATGATAACTGGTCCGATCTTCTCCACTGGGCAGCGTTTTCCTATAACTCTTTAGATTCGGAATCCGCTGGGGCCTCTCACTTCTTTGTAGTTTTTTGGTTACATCCCCGCCCACCTCTCCCCCTAGCTACCTCGTCACTTGTCCCTGCCGTGGACGCCCAAGTAAAGGACATCAAGGCCCACTGGCTACTCATGCGACAGCCGTGCGGGCTTTTTGCTCGCACTAAACTTCAGCTGACAGGTATCATAGGTCCCCGCCCCTATTTGAGCCAGGCGATAGGGTTTGGTTGTCCGCCAAGTACATTCGCTTCAAAGTGCCCAGTTACAAGCTGGGTCCCAAATACTTGGGCCCTTTTGTGGTACTTCGGCGACTGAACCCAGTATCTTACAAGCTCCGCTTGCCCCCGACCCTACGTATCCCGAACGCCTTCCACGTTTCCCTCCTCAAGCCGGTGGTACTGAACCGCTTCTCCCGTAGTTCTGTCTCACCTTCTTCTTTTGCGAATTCTGATAACATCTCCGAGGTCAAGGAGGTGTGGGCAGAGAAGACGTGAGGAGGAAGCGGTTCTTCCTTATTGACTGGAAGGGCCTCGGTACGGAGGAGCGTTCGTGGGAACCAGAGGCTAGCCTGTCCCCTGATCTCCTCTCTAAATTCTAAAAGAAGAGGGGGAGATCTAAGGGGGGGGGGGGGGTACTGTCATGGGACTTGGCGCCGCGGCACACCGCGGCCGTCCCCCTGCGCTTACAGGGTCCGGCGCAGGTGCCGCTGCTGCCCGCAGCCCGTGTCCTTCTCCCCCTGCCCAGGGAACCCCGTACTTACCAGTCCCCGCTCCTATGTCCGGCTCTAACAGCCGCTGCGCGTATCCGCTGCTTAGGACGCGCGCGGTTGGGGCTCGGGATTTTAAAGGGGTTTAGTGTCCCCGTAATTGGTTATTGCTGGGGGCTGGTCCTATTTAAGGAATACGTCCCCAACGCTTCCTGCCAGTTCGTTGGTGTGCGTTAGCAAGTCTTGAGAGTGTTCTAGTCCTGTCTGATTATCCGTGTACCAGTCCGTTCCGCTACGTTTCCTGACCTTGCCTGTTTGCTGCCTGCCCTGACCGTCTGCCTGTCTCTGACCACGAACCTCTGTCGCCTGCCCTGACCTCCTGCCTGTCCCCGACTACGTCTCTGGATTACGTTTCTGTACCACACATTACCCCGGCCGCCATCACAAGCACGTCACGTCAGGGGTAGCGACCTGGTAGCCTCACGCCGCAGCAAGTCCATCCCGCTTTGCGGCGGGCTCTGGTGAAAACCGGGGGCTACTTAGACTCCGCTCCCTGGCGTGACTTAACTATCATCGCTTGCGATGGTCCAGCGAATCCACCTCTGCCTCACACATCTGCCGCAAATGGAACAGGCTCAGCGAGTGAGCCTGCTCCATACTTCCTCCCCCTCCCTAAAACATCATGGTGTGCTATGGGGTTATTCCTCTATATTCACATTAAGGGGGTTTTCTGGAGCTTGACTGCCTAGAACTGCTTTAAAATAAAAAATTAATGGATTGTCCACTTTGTTTTATTAAAAAGTTTGAGAGTGCTGATGGCTTTATAAAATAGCAAAAACTTGTACTCACCTCCTCTCACATCTCAGGTACAATCTGCCGCAGTTCCCCCTTTCCGTCGGTCTTCTGTTTGCCTCCTGGCTCTGACCAAATAGAACATCATTGCTGCTGCTGCCACTGATTGGCTAGAGCAGTCACCTGCCATTGCCCAATGTCAGCGTTCTGAAGTGAATGCGCTGAATGGTGACAGTGACACTGGCAGGTAATCGAC
Organism: Phyllomedusa bahiana; assembly: GCA_025379985.1. Classification (NCBI taxonomy): domain Eukaryota; kingdom Metazoa; phylum Chordata; class Amphibia; order Anura; family Hylidae; genus Phyllomedusa; species Phyllomedusa bahiana. Next base: position 10,293 of record JAODAL010013310.1, on the reverse strand, counting down.
GATGCGACCAATCAGCAGCTGCAGCAGTGATGTTCCATTCGTCCAGCACCAGGAAGTAAACAGCCAATAGGGAGGATGACATCAGCGCTGAATCTGAGGTGTGGAGAATTACATTTTTTAGTATTTCAGAAAACCATCAGAGCCCTAAAAAAATAATAAAACAAAGCTGACAACCCCTTCAACTTGTACTTACCTCATTAGCTGCCTTTGTTCTAGGGCTGCCGGATCTCTGGTACGCCCCACTGGTTGCTCGACAACTTGCACCTGTGTTTCTGTTTCAGTTGTGTTTGGAGGTGTTGGACAATTCTTGCCTTTTTTGCACAGTGCATCTGGAGGATTGGCTGCCTCCATCTTGGCCTTGCACTCTTCCAATCTGTCTGAGTGTGAATGGAACATATTGCCTTGAATGCATCAGTGGCTTTGGCCCCAGGAGAGGCAGCTAGAGATAGGGCCCCACCTGATGAGGTTATCTTGGCATGGTATGTTGGCATACACCATTTGTCAAAATGTGCGCTAAAATCTCCATTTTATACTTCAAGAACAGATAGCAGTAATGGAGTTTTAAATGTTTTAGAAATTCAATGTTTGTATTGAAAGTCACTTGCTGTAGATGTGAGCAGTAAACACTGGGGCCAGTGCATAGCTCACAAATCACATGAGCAGTGATAAAAAGACGTCAATGATGAGCAACCAACAGGGAGCACCAGAATTCTGGTGGCACCATAATGGCAAAAGAGCTAAGTCCAAGTAATTTTTTTTATTTAAAGCAGTTCTAAGCTGTAAAAAGTTCTCCAAAAATCTTGGAAAACTAATTTTAAGTACAGGCTAATAAGCAGGGCCAGCTTTAGGGGTCATTCATAAAGAGTAAACACCACCAGAAGAAATAATTCAGAGGGTCCACCAGGGGAAATAATTCTGAAGGTCCACCAGAGGAAATAATTCTGATGGCCTGCCAGAGCAAATAATTCTGAGGGTCCACCAGAGGAAATAATCCTGAGAGTCCACCAGAGGAAATCATTCTGATAGCCTGCCAGAGCAAATAATTTTCGGGGTCCACCAGAAGAAATAATCCTGAAAGTCCACCAGAGGAAATAAGTCTGAGGGTCCAACTGAGGACATTATTTTGAAGGTCCACCTGAGGACATTATTCTGAAGGCCCACCAAAGGACCAAAGGAAATTATTCTGAGGGACCATCAGAACAAATTCATTTGAGGGTCCACCAGAGGAAATAATTGTGAGGGTCCACCAGGGAAAAGTATTCTGAAGGCGCACCAGAGGAAATAATTTTGAGGGCCTACCAGAGTAAATTAATCTGAGGACCCAAGGGCTAACCCTTTACCCATACATATGTGCACGGCCACTTTTAAGTAATTTTTGCTCATGCAGGTTTTCAAGAATATCTGATGATTGGTTTTAAAGTCAGCTCCAAATTAGGTTGTCTTCTGCTAGACCCTTGGGACCCTGAAATATTATTTGTACAATATTGTGACAGAGCTTGGCCCATCGGAGGCCCTCTGTTACTCTGGTGAGCCAGTCCAAAGCTGACTGTAAGAATTCCTTAGCTGTGACCAACACTAGCTCAGGTTATCACTTAGTGAACATAAACAAAAATGTTTTTTTATGCTGAGAAAAAGCTGAAATTTTCTAAATAGTGAAAACGTTTTATTATATGATGAGTTATTTGCATAGGCTGGACGACGCTTATAAATAGACATTTCATGAAGACAACCCTTAATGTAAAAAGAAGCCACCCTGGCAGTCAACTGGAACAGGTCTGAATTCTCTACCCATAGTTGACCCCAGACTGAAGTGCTGGGAAAAACCATAACCAGACACACTTTTCAACTGCTGCATTGAAAAATGTAGCACTATGTGAGTGGCTGCCCATGTAATACATGGCCCTACCAAGTCTGCCAGAGAAGAAGTCATTCTTACACAGTTAGTCTCCGTTCTGGCACTTAGAGGGCATTGTAGAAAGGTACAAGGGGCCATGGTGGACGGCCGATATGTCTCACCGAGATGCCTGGTCTCGGTGAGATAAAAAGCCATATAGTACTGGTGTCAGCGGCATTCGGCCACTGACACACGTTCACACATACGTTTAGCATAACTGCTATGCGGTCAGTCGGGTAGGCTTTTTACTGGAGTAGCCAAAAGAGCGGGGTGGGTTGGCTACTCCCATGTTCCAGGTCCAGGCCTGTTTTTGTGTGTTACTGGACTATGTAAGCCTGGCAGGTCAGGTGAGCAGGGGGGGGTGTCTGCTTACCTGACCTGCCAGGAGATCTGACAGTGTGTGAGCTGGAGAGGACTTCTACAGCAGGCTGTTGGTGAATCACCTTGTGGGTTTATCCTGGTGGAGAAATAACCCAGAGACTGTGAGTCTTATAACACTGGCTGTGTTCTCTTATGTTGTGGGCTGAATTCAAGCTATGCTGTTTTGTTTTACTCTGTTTACCTTGGTGGAGCAATAAACGCCAGTCAAAGGAGTAAATGGACTTTGTTTTCCCTTACTACCATTGGGCTGATCCTTACAGCATGCATAGCAGGGAAACTTAAAGGGTTATTCCAATTTCATTGATTAGCTTTAACCCCTTAACGACCGCGCACCGTCTCTTTGACGGCGGCCGGTGCGGGTCGTTCGTCTGCAGCGACGTCTTTTGACGTCGCTGCAGACATCGGGTTTGCGACGCCGGCGCGCGCAGCTGCGCTAGGATCGGGGTGAACTACACAGCCCCGATCCCAGAGCATCTCCTGCAGGCATCGGGGAGCGGAGGGAAACCTCCGCAACCGATGCTTTAACCCTTTGATTGCGGCGGTGCGTTACCGCAGCGCAATCAAAGGGATCCCCTGCTCTGTCGGGTGATCGGAACGCCCGTCACCCGACAGAGCTCAGGGACCGGCTGCCACAGTCAGCTCTGGGGACTTAGCATGGCCCAGAGTTGTCTGTGTAAGAGCCAGTGATTAGGATGCACTGTGGTGCTGTCCTAATCACTGCCTGTGTCAGACTGACACAGATTAGCATGTATTAGCATATAAGAATATGCTAATACATTACTAAGTGTAAAAAAAAAATTAAAAAAAATGTTTAAACAGTTCTCCCTTCATGGGAGTCAAAAAAAAGTAAAAAAAAAACCATAAAAGTGTAAAAAAAAAGAATAAAAAAAATAAATAATAAATAAAAATAAATATTTAATAAAAAATAATTGTACATAAATTACACGCACAAAAAAACCTACACTTTATTTGGTATCCACACGACCGTAATACCTGTAAATTAATCTAAAAATTTTTATTAAGTGTGAAAATGTGAATGGTGTAAAAAAAAAAATTAAAAAAAATAAATAAAATTTTGTAAAAAATAAAAAAAAAATACTGCAATTATTTCTAAGTGTATTAAACTATTCCCCTTATAAGTACAACTTGTCTCGAATAAAACGAGGGCCCATCAACTGCGCTCATTGAAAAAATAAAAAAGTTACAACTGTTTACACGCAAGGAGGCCAAAACTAAAAAAATGTTCTGGTCATTAACTACTTTTCAGGCGTTCGGCTTAAGGGGTTAAACATGTAGGCAAAGGTTAATAAAGTATATTACCAAACACATTGCTGTTCTGATTTTGCTTCCTTTCAAAATTGGAGCAGTTCTTATCTCTTGTTTGTTTATAACAAGTTTCTTTAGTTGCCAACCACCTCTCTCTGCTCCAGCCGCCCTGGCCGGGATGGTGACCTCACTCCCTGCTGTGTCTTATCAGCAGCACAAGAGCTTATCGTTGTTACTAACAAAACTTTAATCCTTTAATCTTTTATAACCTTCTGTTATAACCCATCCATCACCAGTGCCCTTGTAATATGCTCAGCTTGGAAAAACAGAGCTAAAATGTCAGTAAAAGTTGTAGAACTACAAAGAGCCTGAACAGGAAATGGGAGCATGAATCTGGCTGTGAAAGGAGGGTCTGTTAAAACAACCAAATTGGAAAACCCTATTAATGGGGTGTTCCAGGCTCAGAAATTTAGGACATAATGATAGGACATGCCCTAAATTTCTGATAGATGCAAATGCCCACCTCTGGAACTCATACCTATCTTTAGAATGGGCTTTTGAAAGTCTCTGTACAGAACAGAGGGCAAGTTGTGCATGCATGGTGCATGCCATTTCTTTGAATGGGAGTTCCAAGTACAGCCAAGCACACCTACTCGGCTGCATTTGGAACCGCCATAGAACAGAATGGAGAGTACCATGTAAGAGTAATCTCCTCTCGGCTCTGCACAGAGACTTTCAGAGGCTTGCTCTCACTTAGCAGACATTTATGGCATAAGAACATGCTTTAACAGGGCATTTGATTAAGGGTTGTTGTGCTAAGACAACCCAATTAATCCATCTTTTATTGGCTCTCTGAGGAAAGAAGGTCAAGAATGGCCTCTTTTTCCACCTTTTGGGACTCAGCACCAACTTCTTTCCCCACATTCTGCAGATCAGCACAGACCCTTTTGACCACTTTGTTTCCCCACCAGGCTGCTACTTGCAGTGCCCTATATATTGTGAGTTCATCATGGGCTTTTTTATGCTGACAGGTTATACAATAAATGGTATCTGCAGCGGATTAATAAAAAATAAGCCTGTAGAGCAAAACACTGCAAGCTAGAAATTCCCTGCAGGCTGTTATTGAGCACTACAGGAATCAGGAGAATGTAAGATGTTTAGTGACTGCTATTTATGGTGTTTGCCTTCACATCAGTGCATCAAATCAACAGGCATAAATATAAAGTAAAGCGTATATTGAATTTTTCTCCTCCTAACCACAGCACAAATCAACATACATTGTCTTATATAATTAATAGGCAGATAAAAATTCATGTGCATTCTCTGAAAGTTTTACACAACAACAACAACCCTCTTCATACACTAACTTTTTTAAAACCCTTAGTATGACACTGCAAGATCCAAAAGTTAAGGTGTAAAGTGAACGTTGTTGTAATTGTAATACTTTTGATTCTTTAAGAAAACTTGTCAGGTGTTTAAAGGGGTTGTCTCACTACAATGATTGTGTTTTAATTAAAAGATCTTTAAAAAACAAGCAGCTTTGCAATATATGTTCATTACAAATGTCCTACTGATTTGAGTGTATCCCTGTTAGTAGTAGTGCATCAGCCCCTAAAATCACTATAGCAGCTGACCTTTGATTCTTTATTCACTGGCTGTCAGTGCTGATGACTCATCTGTTTCTGAATACAGGTCAGAGCACAGAGCCCCTCCCTCACAGTATGCTTCTGTAGGGAAGGGAGAGGGAGGGCTCTGGCTTCTGTGTATATGAAGTTTAAAAGAAACTCAAGGTTTGCCATGCTCATGGCCCAACTGGGGGTTCCCCTGTGGGCCAGTTCAAGCCTGTCCTCACCTCAATTACAGCACCGACTCTCCCCGCTTTCCTGTTAACTTTGTTCTTTCCAATTTGAAGTTGCCAATTGGCTGCAATGGTCACATGCTACTTTCTTACATCACCATTGGGAAGGGAACAGCTCCAAATGGTGATGTTGGGGAGTGGCACATGACCGCTGTAGCCATTGAGTTGACATCTCATTTGGAGGAAAAAAGGAGGAAAAGGAAAATCGGGGAGAGTCAGTGTTGGAACAGAGATGAGGAGGAAGGTGAGTATAGTTTTCTTGTTAATTGGGCATTAGCAGCTTGTTATTTCATTTTTATTTTAATTAAACATCCCCTTTAAAGAATACTTGCATTGGAAATTTTGGAACTTAACAAACTCCTCTGATGGTATTAGAATAGAATGCTACTAGTACACCTATAACCATACTAGTCTTATTTCCTATTATTACATATGCTCTAAAATATAGTGTAGCAATAAAGACTATGGGCGACATGTCACAAAAGACGCACTTCCACACAAGGTTTAAAGCGCATTAAATGAGTGTATAATTTGCCTGAATAAATAAACCTGTCAAAAATCTGGTGTGTGGTATGCCTTGTATAGCATATGTAAGGTGCCTAATTTAGACGTATACCAAAAGAAAGCGCATAGCATATCATTGCTAGCATATTTGATGCGCCTACTTTAGGTGCATTCAAAAGTATAAAATGTGCCTCGTTTTGGTGTACAACAGTTCGTTTATATAGAGAATATATAAAGTCAACAGTATATGCTGATACAATTCCAAGAAAAGGTAAATGACTGGATTTCTGCATGGATTACTAATAAAATTTGGTCTGATTGTTACCTCAGTCACAATTATAGACTAAAACACAACTTAACTAAACTAATGACACACAAATAATTGTACTGTTCATTCCTTTTATTGAGCATGCTGAATAAAAATTCACAGTGCAGAGAGAAAAGTAGATGAACTCTTGAATTTTATAGCTGGTGGATCCCACTTTAGCACTAGTGACCTTGTACAATGTTGAGGAGGGATTCCACCCTGCAAATGTGTTTTAGTTTATCTGTATTTCTGGGATGAATTGTGTCCACGGCCCTCTTAAATTAGCTTTAAACATGTAAGGCAAATGTAAATAAAGATTATTACCAAATGCATTGCTGTTCCAATTTTGCATGGTTTTCTTGTTTGCACAAGCTTCCGTAGCTTACTGACCACCTCTCTGTAGCAGTGGTAGGATTGGTGACTGCACTCACTGCTGAGTCTTACCAGCAGATCAGAGCTGTTTCTCACTATCTAGTCTTATCTTTCTACTGAGAAAATCTTTAATCCTTTGGACCTGAGAGAAGCCTTATACCATCCTCTCAGGTCTGCAGACAACTAACAATGTGTCTTTGCAGAATGTAAGTTTTTTTTCTCTTGCTAGAAGCTAACACTCTATAATACAGCTCTCATAGCTCATACTTATAGCCAAACATTCTGTTTATACAGTGTCACTGTTTTTCACAACCTCTTCATCAGCAATATCCATCTAGCAGGCATGGCTAGAAATAGGAGTTAGCAGAGCTAAAATGTCAGCCAGTGCTATAGAGCCACCCACAGCCTGCGCAGAAAGTGAAAGCCCAAAGAGGCTGTTAAGAGTGAAAACACCCAGATGGTAAATCCCCTTTAAGGGAATGCCACATCATCCTGATAGGGATAAGTATTAATTTTGATAGGTTTACTCGGTTTGGGTCATTGTTATGTTAGATCAACAAATGTCTCTTCAGCTGTTTTTATACACTTCACTGATCACAGAGTGTCCAGGCCCTGAGGCAGCAAGACTGTGCCAGACTTTGATGCTCCCTCTACAATGCTTTATTCTAGGGATGAGCTGTTGATGTATCGTGTTGCTTTTTTATCCAAACATGGTTTTGTGCATTTGTACAGTGCCTAGCGAAAGTATTCGGCTCCCTTGAACTTTTCAACCTTTTGCCACATTTCAGACTTCAAACATAAAGATATAAAATTGAAATTTTTTTGTGAAGAATCAACAAGTGGGACACAATTGTGAAGTGGAACGAAATATATTGTATATTTTAAACTTTTGTAAAAAATTTAAAACTGAAAAGTGGGATGTGCAATATTATTCGGCCCCTTTAGTTTCAGTGCAGCAAACTCACTCCAGAAGTTCAGTGAGGATCTCTGAATGATCCAATGTTGCCCTAAATGACTGATGATGATAAAAATAAATCGCCTGTGTGTAATCAAGTCTCCGTATAAATGCACTGCTCTGTGATCGTCTCAGGGTTCTGTTTAAAGCGCAGAGAGCATCATGAAGACCAAGGAACACACCAGGCAGGTCCGTGATACTGTTGTGGAGAAGTTTAAAGCTGGATTTGGATACAAAAAGATTTTCCAAACTTTAAACATCCCAAGGAGCACTGTGCAAGCGATCATATTGAAATGGAAGGAGTATCAGACCACTGCAAATCTACCAAGACCCGGACGTCCTTCTAAACTTTCATCTCAAACAAGGAAAAGACTGATCAGAGATGCAGCCAAAAGGCCCATGATCACTCTGAATGAACTGCAGAGATCTACAGCTGAGGTGGGAGAGTCTGTCCTTAGGACAACAATCAGTCGTACACTGCACAAATGTGGCCTTTATGGAAGAGTGGCAAGAAGAAAGCCATTTCTCAAAGATATCCATAAAAAGTCTTGTTTAAAGTTTGGAACAAGCCACCTGGAGACACCAAACATGTGGAAGAAGGTGCTCTGCTCAGATTAAACCAAAATCTAACTTTTTTTCCACAATGCAAAACGATATGTTTGGCATAAAAGCAACACAGCTCATCACCCTGAACACACCATCCCCACTGTCACACATGGTGGTGGCAGCATCATGGTTTGGGCTTTTCTTCAGCAGGGACAGGAAAGATGGTTAAAATTGATGGGAAGAATGGATGGAGCCAAATCCAGGACCATTCTGGAAGAAAACCTGTTGGAGCCTGCAAAAGACCTGAGACTGGGACGGAGATTTATCTTCCAACAAGACAATGATCCCAAACATAAAGCAAAATCTACAATGGAATGGTTCAAAAATAAACGTATCCAGGTGTTAGAATGGCCAAGTCACAGTCCAGACCTGAATCCAAATCGAGACTCTGTGGAAAGAGCTGAAAACTGCTGTTCACAAACGCTCTCCATCCAACCTCACTGAGCTCCGCTGTTTTCAAAAGAAGAATGGGCAAGAATTTCAGTCTCTCGATGTGCAAAACTGACAGAGACACACTCCAAGCGACTCACAGCTGTAATCGCAGCAAAAGGTGGCGCTACAAAGTATTAACTTAAGGGGGCCGAATAATTTTGCACGCCCCAATTTTCAGTTTTTTTATTTTTTACAAAAGTTTAAAATATCCAATAAATTTCGTTCCGCTTCACAATTGTGTCCCACTTTGTTGTGGATTCTTCACAAAAAAATTAAAATTTTATATCTTTATGTTTGAAGTCTGAAACGTGGCCAAATGTTGAAAAGTTCAAGAGGGCCGAATACTTTCACAAGGCACTGTATATGGTGGAAATATACACCATATACGCGAGACAATGCTGTTGATACAGTTGAAACCAAAAGTTAACATACACTATATAAAAAGACACATATGCATGTATTTCTCACTATCTGACATGAAATCAGAATAAACCTTACCCATTTTAGGTCAATTAAAATTACAATAATTATTTATATTTGCCAAATGCCAGAATAATGAGAGAGAGAGAATTTCTTAAGACATTTTTATTACTTTCTGCAAAGTTAAAAGTTTACATATATTTCATAAGTATTTGGTAGCATGACCCTTAAACTGCATGACTTGGGGAAAACATTTTGGATATCCTTCCACAAGCTTCTCACAATAGTTGGTAAGAATTTTGGCCCATTCCTCCTGACATAACTGGTGTTACTGATCCATGTTTGTAGGTTGCCTTGTTAGTGTGGGATGGTGGAACAGTCCATTGTGTGTACCCAGTAAAATCCTATGTGTAATTTATTATTGCAAGCCAACAGAGACGGGACATAAATGATATTTAAAATATAACTTTTAATGTGTAATCTATAAAAGGGGGACACTTATGCCATACAGGCATCAATAATAAAAACAACCAAATCACAAGCAAAAATATGGGGAGGGACCAGGAAACAATATCCCTATATAGCCCTAAAGACAAAGGACTATTATGCCCTAGCCTAACAAAACAACAGGAACATCGCCCCGATGAGGGCGGTCCTGACCGGAGCCTAGCCCTAGTAAACTCATACCCTAGTGTGGCCCTATTGATCCCAACATGTTTCGACCCTCCACTAGTTGCTTCAGGAGATGATATGGAGTAAGGTGGACCAACAAGTAACAGTGATGGATGACAAAAAAGCCCACAGTTATACCAGTTTATATGTCATAAAATAAGGTAGGCAAAACCAGGTATGCAAACCAAAATTGGTACTTACAATGTCACGAAGCATACCTGGGAATGAAAGCATGTAGGCATCAAATAAGATGCGTGCAGGTGAGCTCGTCCCTCGCCCTGTGCAGGCGCGCCAGCATCGGCTCTTCACTCCAGCCGATGCTGGCGCGCCTGCATAGGGCGAGGGACGAGCTCACCTGCATGCATCTTATTTGATGCCTACATGCATTCATTCCCAGGTATGCTTCGTGATATTGTAAGTACCAATTTTGGTTTGCATACCTGGTTTGCCTACCTCATTCTATGACATATAAACTGGTATAACTGTGGGCTTTTTTGTCATCCATCCCTGTTACTTGTTGGTCCACCTTACTCCATATTATCTCCTGAAGCGACTAGTGGAGGGTCGAAACATGTTGGGATCATAGGGCCACACTAGGGTTTGTTATACTAGGGTTAGGGTCCCCC
>JAODAL010013309.1:0-91845 GCA_025379985.1 Phyllomedusa bahiana | reverse complement strand
ACTCCCAAGTACAGCCGACTGTAATGCTAAATATAGAATAGAGTGGCAGTACACAAATCCACCCACTGCTTCAGTCAGGGCAGTCATCATTTATGACTTTTTATCCACATCCTTTGACAATGGAGTGCCATTACACCATCATTAAGAAACCTGAAAAAGTGCAACGCTTTGGATTCAGTTTGGCTGGTGTGGTCAGACTTCAACATTGGTCGCACAATATTTTCCACAATCGCTGGCAATCACCAGCCATCTTTTTGGGTGAACCCAAATACCCCACCCAAAAAAAATTTTGTTTTGGTTCTGAAGCCAAAATTGAGGTAAGGATTTAAAAGATTCTTGAAAAATTTTATTTTTAAATTTTTATATGCAATACACAATGTGGTTTTTTATACAGTTCTGAAAATATTTTTTCTTACCTTTTGTTTCTTAAAGAGGAGGGTTAAAACATAAGTGTAAACCCCATCCCAATACCACTAAAAAAAATCAAACAATTGTCAGGGGGTTCTCTCATGTTACAATTACCTCAGGATAAATTATTTTCAACATGTGATGCTTTTCTAGGACCTTTTCCCAAAAAACCACAATATCTTTCCCGTGTAACAGTTTCAGTTTTTAAAATGGGGTGATTGATGGAAGAGCTAACCAATTATCATGAACATTTTACTCATAAAACACCTGAATTAGTTTAGTGCTTTGCTTTGGACTGACCGCTAGTAGGTTTCCCCTACCGTAGGATGGGGTAACTTTACCATGTTAAAAAAAATTTCTACTGTTTTTTTAACCCTGCCCACAGGATGGGGCTGCTCTTTTGGGCACCCAATTTTGCTAAAGCCCCTTGCCCTTTTAAAAAAAAATGTGATTTCCAGTTTCCCCAGCAGCTCTTTTTTAAATTTTTAAAAGCAAGGACTTGCTTGATCTGTGTCAGTTAGGATGCTTTCACACAGCAGTTTTGGTGCAGTTATAACTGCGCTCCAATTAACCTGCCTTCATTACCAGCAAGCTTTGATTACCCAAAATTTTTGGAAAAGTGAGTAATAAATTTTAGGGTGTTTGTAATCCCCCAAAAAACTTCATTTCACGGGAAATTTATTACTTACTCGAAAAACCTTTCTGAATAAATTAGAAACTGAAAGAAACTTGCTGGTAAATAAAGGCGTTTAAATTTTAAACGCAGTTAAAAAATGCACCAAAAACCCCGCCTTTTGTGTGAAAACACCCTTTCCCGTATTGCTCCACTTTTTTTTCTTATTTGCTATTATGTTGGGGGAACATTTTTGGGTTCAAGGGAAACAATTTTCCATTTTTTTCCCTTTTCAGTTATGGTTTTAACATAAAATGGTTTCACTTTACAATGATTGTCCTGGAACCAATTACAATTGAAACTTGAGGGATCGCTGTACACTCATATTGGTTGTCACTTTGGAATAGCTTCTCATAAGTTTACAATCAACTTTAATAATTTTTCGTATGATTAATTTTTTTAAAAAAAAGTGACAGGGTTTTTTTACAAGTGAGAAAAAATATGGGGTTTAAAAACTCCTAATTTAAAAATACCACGGGCAAGATGGGGTTTGCTTCAATTTTTTTGGCCCCTGGTATTGGCAAGGCTGGCTTTAGGGATGTGCAACCGATATACTGTCACACTGCACATAACTCTTCCCAAGGGGGGCCCAAAAAAAATGCTGAAAGGCCCTTCAACCCTCTTTTTTAGAATGGGCGCATTTTTCAAAAAATTCGAATTTTTTCCCAGTTCGACGATTTTCTGACAAAATTAGTTTCGCCCCCTTTTTTTATTTGCGGCAAATCACGTTAAAAAACAGCTATTTCCTGGCTGCGAGACCCTGTAGGGTGTTGTAAAAATTGTGCCTTTGCCCCAAAATATGCATGGGGAGAGGGTTTTGGGTCTTCTTTCAATGCTGTTTTTTAGTATGACCGCCCCAGGGACAGCCGCCGCTTTTTAGAATCGTTTTCACTCTAAAATTCCCCGGGGCATTTTAGGGGGGCCAAAAACTACCAAAAAAAATTGAAGTGGGAAACAAGCCTGACAAATTTGTCAGCGCCAGCTGGAAAGAACGAGCTGGGGGCTAAGATACTACAATGGTTTTTCAAAGAAAAAACAATAGTGGGTTTCGGGACGGCACAGTTGCGCACAGAAAGGGGGAAACTTTCAAAAGCAGGGGCCCACTCCACAGGCCAGAGCTTTACACTGTCCCCAAAGAGGGCTTCCACGGGAAATTATGCCCGAACCTTGTTTGTTAAAGTTAAAACACTTGTAGACCCCCCCCCCCCCCTCCCCGAATGAGTGGGAGGGTGTGCAGTATTTTTGCGTTGAGTCTTGATCCTTTTCCCCTTCCTTTCATCCGTCAGTGCCCGGGCTTTCGGTCAAAAATTCCATCAGTTTTGATAAACCCAAAAAACAAACAGGGGGTTATCAAAAAACAGGAAAAATGAAGAAAATTGTCAAATTTGCTTTCTTTTGTGTCCTGTATAAACCCCTGCTTTTGGTTTAGCCCCATAGTTGCAAGTCATAGAAGGGGTGGAGGGGGGAAAAAACAGCATTAGGAAAAAACAGGGTGTTGTTAGTGAGACGGGGGTTTCATTTTGGCGGGAGGCATGAGTTGGCCCAGATGGCAAAATAACGAGTGTGGAGGTGCCCAGCAGCTTTCCAGTAGGCCCAAAGTGGAAAATTGACGGTATGAGGGGGGGTTGGCGCAGCATCAGTGGGCCCAAAAGAGTGGCAAAAAGACAGGTGTGGGGGGGTTGGGGGAAACTTCAGTGGGCCCACGGGGATGGAAATCACAGAGTGTGGGGGGGTGGCAAAAAACAGGGATTTTGACCCGGGATTGACACAATGACAAAAAGGTGGAGGTGAGGGCAGCAACAGAAAAAGCAGTATGAGGTCATAGAGTGGCCCCCAATGAAAAATTCGGGAGATGGCACAGAAACATCGGAGTCCAGAGTTTGGGCACAATGAACAGTGTGGAGGTGAGGGGCAAAGAAAACAGCGGGAAGAATGAGGTCATAGAGTGGCACAAGGGACACGGGTGTGGGGGTGGGGAAACGCAACAGCGGGCAGAAAGGGGTCAAAAGGAGTGGGGCACAATGACAAATTCTGGAGATGGCAGAAATAGGACCCCCAGAGTTTGGGCCACAATGACACAGTGTGGAGGGGGGGGCGCAACAGAAGCGCATGAAGTCATGGGTTTTGGCACAATGGCCACGGTTTTGGGAAAAAGGGGGCCGGAAAAGGGCCCAGCAGCCTGGGTCAGGGGTGGGCCAAATGACAGAGTGTGGAGGGGGGGGCAATCCCATTTCCCTGGAAAAAGTTTTGGTGGGAGGGGGAGGGAGCAAGGGCGGGCCAAATGTTTTTGGCTTCAGGGCGGGTGGGCAGCATCGAATAGTGGTGAGGCAGGGTAGTTAGTTTCCCAGACTCATTTCTAAAAAGTTTTGGGGGGAGCGTAAAGGGTGATTTAACCCTGAGGCAAAAGGGAAATTTGGGAGTGGGGTAAACCCTTTTCCCCCGACCCAACACCTGATTTTTTTTGGCCCAAAGGAAAAATCGTTTTCCACATTTTTGGGGGTTTTTGGCCAAACCCGGGGTTCCCCTTTGGGAGTACGGGGAGGGGGCCCCGGGCCTCACTGAAACCGGGCCCTCTGTTGCCACACTCGGGCCCGGGGGCAGGACGTTTTTCCACTGCAAAACTGGGGGCAAGTTGCGGCCACCCTTTCCCCAAAGTTTAGTCCCCAGTGCCCAGGGAAAATTTCTAACTGGGGGTGGCAGAGTGCTGGCCAAGTAGGGCCACCCCCTCTGTTTAGGGGCCTGCCCCAGGTTTGCTGCTGATTTACTCTCCTCACTAGGGGGGGTTAAAGGGGAAGTGTCACCCAAAAGACTCCAGCCCTTTGGCGTGCTGAGGGGAGCGGGTTTAAGGGGTTCCTCCCCCCCACCTCCGCATAGAAGTTTGGGGCAATTTGGGGGGTTTTACGAAAGGATGAGGAGCCCCCGCTCGGGACCTGTCAGAGGTTGGACAAATGCCGCACATGGGCAGGGGCAAGGACTACAAGGGAATTTTCTTAGGTTCCCCCCGTTTCTCCCTCCCTCTCGGCAGCGGGGACAAAAGGGCACGCATTTTGGGAAACCGGGGTTGCGGGGGGTCCAAGAAGGTGGAGAGCCAAAAGTCATCCCTTTGCCGGTTTGGTGATTATTGGGGCTTTTCATGCCCAGGCAAAATAGCTGCTGGGCCCATCGTGCAAGTGACTCTGAGGGTCTCCCTGCCCATTTCCCTCCATTTTAAAACCTCCCATGGGGCTTCTGGGTCATTGCCCCCTTTCACCCAATCTCCCTTACTTCCTTTCGGATGCCCCTGTCCCCCCTTTCCTGTTCACCGGGGGGAAGAAAAAAACCCACCCCCAATTTACCAGACCCCTACTTGGGTTGCCCCAAATTTGTCCCTCCCCCTTTCCTCCAGTTAAGCCCCCCCCGACTATGTCTGGGAGGGCCCTTTTTGAGATTTTTAGGCGGAAATTTTTTCCCCCAGCCCCTGTCCCAGACAGATTGGAAGAAATTTCTTTTTAAAAGAACATGAAGCAGGGGAATTTTGGACGGTTTTTAAATCCCGGTAAATAAAAAAATTAACGTGGCCTCCTCAAAGGGTTTGGGACCCCAAAGGGGGGAAGGTTTTTTAAAACCCCATGAAGCTCCCAAAGGGGCCCCATCAAAGTTACCCCAAGGGGATTTACCCCGGGCCCCGTTTGGGGTTCTCAAAAATTTCGTTAATGGTTTTTTTCTTTTGTCAAATACGGGTCGGTTTTTAACAGGTGGGGGGCGGGGGAAAATAAACCCCCGGGGGGGGAAAACCCTGCCTATCAGATTTTGGGGGTTGGGGGGGGGGCTGTTCTGCCCCCCTGCAGCTCAAAAGGGAGGGTGGCCTTGGGGCTTTGGGGTTTAGGAATTGGAAAAAAGGGTCAATGCACATTTTTCCGGGGCCAAATTTTTAAAAGGGTCTTAAAGGGGGTTTTAAAAAAATTCAGGGGAACCTTTTTGGGAAAACCCCAAAAGGGCCCCAAGGGGGCCCCCCTTTGGGGGGGGCATGGTTCCATTCCCTCCTTGGTGAAACGGGACACCCAGGGGTTTTTCTTTGTTTTTTCCCCCAGGGTTTCCCTATTGCATTTGGGCACGGAGAAAGCCAGGAATGATTACGTGTTGCATGACGGGGGAAGCTTTCCCCTCCCTTGTGGACTTCTTTTCCCCCAGGAAAACCCCGGGGTAGAACTGGGGTGACACCGCTGTGGCCCTGAAATTTTGGGGTTTTGATGGGACCCAAAACCCCTTTGACTTGTGGGGGGCCCTGATTTTCCCTTTTTGGAAAATAAATTAGGGTTTGGGAAAACCTCTCCCCTTTTGGCTCGGAAAACCAAGCCTTTTAGTTCTCTGAACGGTGCAGATTCCCCCACCCCCCTTGGAAAGGGGGGGACTCGGCCGGTACCAACAACTTGGACAGGAGCAAGGGTCAGTTAGGGCCCTTTTTTAGGAGGGGTTTGGGAAAACGATCGGTTGGGTCTCTGGGTTTTCCCCTCTTTTTTGAAACGGCTTGCGGGGCTCCATGGTGGCGAGGGGAAATTGCATCTTTTCCTGGGGGATGAGGGCAAAAAAAACAGCAGAGGGGGGGTGGGAGCCTTGACTGGCTACAATGGCATGCAGGGCCACTGGGCGTTGCTGCTGCGGGTGCTGTTGTTTCCCGGGGGGGGGGGGAGAAAGGGGACCCCCCACATCTGGGACACGTTTCCCCAGGAAAACCGGAGGGTGACGCTGCATGTGTTGACGGGGCCGTGGGGGCCAACTTTTGCCCCCTGGCCCCCGTTTTAAATTTGGCCCACAGATTTTTCATTAACAAATTTCCCGCCCCTCTGGTTTTTCTTAGCAAAAAAACCGCAAAAATCACCGAGTAGGTGATTTTTCTGCCAAAGCTCCGCCTGAGGGGAAGGGGGAAGGGCGCTCCCTCGCTGAACCCCTGACGGGTTTTTTCTTGGACCTGCGAAGCGGGTTTTCTACCCGGGGCCGTTTGGCTCCCGACCTCGCACTGCTGCCCCCTGCTGACTAAAGGGCCCACACTACCAACTTGTGGTGGGTGGCTTGCCTGATGCGAAAGGGGAAAACCCCCTCTTCTCCTGAGGGTTGATGATGAAGCCTTTTGCTTCACCCGGCCCCCCAATTTGCAAATTCGGCCCAACATCGTCTTTGGTTTTGTGTTTCCCCGGGTTTTTTGCTATTTCCTCAAGGTTTCAGTATGCAGATTTGGGCTGTTGAAACATAACCTCCCGTCCCAATCTAAAAAATTACTCCCTTTTCCCCCTCCTACTGAAAGGGAAGCAGTGGATTTTCTGCCCTCTTCGTGCAAGTAGCTGCTGACTGTCCTCCCAAAAAGTTCGTCCTTGCTGTTTTAGTGGTGGTGAGCCCCGACCAAAATTTGTAGATCTCTGGCTGAGGGAAACCCAATGGGAAGAGGGGGGTTGAGGCCAGGTGAGGCCCCTGACCCCAATCCCTTGGCAATAAGGGAATTTGTGTTTGACGTTTCCCCCCGGGCCCTTGGGCTTGGGGGGTTTTCAGATGTCATTGGGAGGAAAATGGTTTACCCAGTCAACCAATAGAACCCCTTTGGTTGTGGTAAAAAACACGGGCCCCCCTTGATGAAACCGGCAGTTTGGCTCAAAGAGTCACCCCTGCTGCCACGTCCCCTTACCCGTGCTGCGCCCGTGCCTGCTCCAGGGGAAAGGTTTGTGCCCCTGCCACTCGCATGTGAAAGAGCCCCGCCCCCTTCGGGCTGACATTTCTGTTTGATCAAAAATGTTCAAAACTCCTTTTTTAACCCCTTAAGGACCCCGCAAATTTTTGGCCCCTTTTGACACAGCCCCATTTTTTTAATTTGGCATGTGTCACTTTATGTGAGAATTTAAATTTTTGGGCACTTTTACCCAAACCATGTGATTTGAGATTGTTTTCTCGTGAAACTTGTGCTTTAATTTTGTAAGATAAAATTTTTTCCCTACAAGCCCTTTTTTTTTTGTTTAAAAATATCTCAAAAAAAAAATTTAAAAAAAGTGGGGAAAAAATCTTTGATTTTGAAAGTTTCAAAAATTTTGCGTTTCAAGATAGATTTTTTATTTACCCCCAAAAATAGTTTATAAATTTGCATCTACCATATGTCCCCTTTTTGGTTGGGATCATTTTTTAAAAATTTTCCTTTTTTTTTTTTTTATATAGATTTATTAGGGACTTAGAATTTTTGTAGGGAATTTCTTTACCTTTTCAAGGAAAAATTTTCAATAACCCTTTTTTTAGTGAAAAGTCAGGTTTTTGACGGGGCTTTTTAGGGGCCCGCATGTTTGATTTCCCCATAAATGATGCATTAAAAAAATAGACCCCTTTAAATATTTCAACATGTGTTTAGGGAAATTTGTTAAACCCCCTTTGGGGATTTCCACAAAAAAATTAAAACAAAAAATGGGGGGTGAAATTTTAAAATTTCACTATTTTTGGGGATTTTCAATATTTATCCATTATTAATGGAAAAACGGTTAAAAAGTGCTAGGTTAAAAACCCTTTTAATATCATTTTTCCCCCCGGTCTGCCCTTTTTTGAAATTACCCCTAGGGGGCCCCAGTGCCCTTATTTGGTTTAACCATAAGCCCCAGAATTTTTAGGGAAGCACCTACTGGGCTTGGGGTCTATTTTTTAATGCATTTTTTTATTTAGGCCATTTCAGGTTTTTAAAGAGGCCCCAAGGTGCTAAATTTAAAAAAACTCCCCCTAAAAAGACCCCCTTTTGGGAAAAATTTCACCCTTAAGGTATATTTACAGGTGTTTTAGTGGGGGTTTTATCGACCCCAAAGGTGATTCACAAATTTTTTTTTAGCATTTGGCTGTGAAAAAATTTTAATTTTTTTTTTCCAATTTAAACTGCAAAATTTTGCTTAAAAGTTTCATTTTTTACAAGGGAATCCCGGAAAAAAAAACCCCCAAAAATTTGTTAAGCAATTTCTTCCAAGTTCGGCAATTCCTTACAGTGGGTGTAAAATGCTGTTTGGGCCCCATGGCGGGGGTACAAGGGGGGGAGGGGCTATTTTTGGGTTTTGGAACGAGATTTTTTTGGGGGGGGCCAGGGGCATTTGCAAAGCCTAAAGTACCAGAAAAGGTGAAAAACCCTTTCCCGAAGTCGCCCCATTTTTTGATTCAAACCCCCCAGGGGGTCTATCTAGGGGTGTATTTTTGAATTTTGGGTGCCACAGGTGTTCCATAGTTTTTTTTAGCCCTTGGGCCCTGAAAATGAGGGGGGAAAACGCCCGTTCCACCATTGTTTTTTGGGCTTTTAATTTTTTCGGTTTTGGTCAGTGAAAAAATGAGTGCTAACTTTACTTGTGGGGTTGGGTACAATTGCCAATTTGGGATAAATGTTTATTTTTTTTTTTAGGTTTTTTTTACTTTTTTCAAATTTGAAATTGGGCCCCTTTAAAAAAATTTCGGGTTTTTATGTTTGTTTTATTTGGGCAGTCATAACTTTTTTATTTTGCTGTGTGCAAAAGCTGTGTAGGGGCCTTTTTTTTTGCGGGGGGAATTTTATGTTTTATTTGGGGGGCCATTTGGGGGTGCAAAACAACACTTTGTTTTAAAATTTTTATTAAAGGGTTTTTTGTGAGGAGTTTTGAACAAATACAGCAATTATGGTTGTTTTTTTTATTTTTTTTTTTTTATAGCGGTCACTCCTGCCCTTAGAATGACATGCTAGCTTTACTAAGGCAGGTCGATTACAATTTTAGAAATACCCAAAATTTTTAAATTTTTTTTTTTTTTTAATGTTTTTTACAAAAAAAAAACTCTTTTTTTTCAAACCGGGGAAAAAAATTTTTGGAAATTTCCCATAGTTGAGAGCCATAACTTTTTTTTTTTTCTTGTATGGAGCTGTATACAAGTTGTTTTTTTAAAGGGTGAGTTTTACGTTTTTTTTGGTAAATTTTTTTGGGGGACCCAAAAATTTTTTGATCCGTTTCAAATTCCCTTTTTTGGAAGGAAGAGTGAAGAAAAAAACTTTCAAACCTTTGTTGTGTTTTTTTTTTTTAAACAGCGCTCAATTGGGGCAGTATCCCTTAAAAAGTTGCTTTTTCTTTTGTGGGTCAAACGATTATGGCTATACCCAAATTTATATAGTTTTTTTAGTTGAAGCACTTTAAAAAAAAAAAAGTTTTTTTTTAGGGGGGTAAAAGAATATTTATTTCCCTCGCTATCTTTGAGAGGCCCTAACTTTTTTATACAGGTTTTTTTGGAACTTTTTTTTTTCGGGATGAATGGACGTTTTTAAAATTTGGTTTAAAAAGGGTGGGTTTTTAGGCCCTTTTTTTATCACTTTTATTCCCTTTTATGTGCTGGGGGGGAGGGAACAAAAATCTTAATTCTGTGATAGTTTTTTGTTTTTTTTTTTTTTACGGCGTTCACCGTACGGGTAAAATAACAGGACAGATTTATATGGCAGGTCATTAGGCACGCGGCGATTCAAAATACGGGTACTTTATTTATTTTTTATATTTTTTGTGACGATTGCCGTTTGTAAAGGGGAAAAGGGCGGTGTACGTGTTTTTATTTTATTTTTCGTGTTTGTGTTTTACATGTTTTTCACATTTTTTTACTTTTTCACATTTTTATTTTACTTTTCCCCATAGGAGATTTGAATGAGAGATCTTTAGATCTCTCATTCAATAGGAATCAATGCACAGCTTGTTGCTGTGCACTGGTTCCTATGACAACTGTCAGTCAAAGATGCCCGGATGCCACGGGCACCGGGCATGTGACGTCACAGACAACACGGAAGGCATTCTATGCCCTCCGTGCTGTCTGTCAGAAGGCAGGAGCTGCACAGATTGCGCAATCCGTGCAGTTGCTGTCGCAGACAGAGACGCAGGAGGAGCGATCTCCTCCTGCGTCTCTCTTAGTTATTGCGACCCGATGGTCACGATAATTAAGGGGTTAGCCGCCCCCCTCCCCCCCTCCCGGAGTGATTGCGGGTCGGGGCCGACGCTGCGGGATGTCAGCTGTAATATACAGCTGACACCCCGTGCCGATCGCGCGAACTCTGCTTTAGAGTTCACGCGATCCTCAGGACGTATGCATACGTCCAAGGTCATTAAGGGGTTAATGAAGGTATCTGTATATGATCAATACACACCCTGTATTTGACTCCAAATAAGTAACCCTTGGATATTAAATGCGCTCCAGAAATGACCAGAAGAAATTTAGTCATATATGGGGGTGAAAAACACGTGGTATTTTACTACAAATACACCCACTAACAACAGGCTTAATTAACCCTTGGATATTAAATGCGCTCCAGAAATGGACAGATGAAATTTATTCGTATATGGGGGTGAAAAACACGATGTATTTTACTCCATATAAAACCACTAACAGGCTTAATTAAGCCTTGGATATAAAATGTGCTCCAGAAATGACCAGAAGAAATTAAGTTGTATATGGGGGTGAAAAACAAGCTGTATTTTACTACAAATACACCCACAACAAGAGGCTTAATTAACCCTAGGATATTAAATGCACTCCAGAAATGACCAGATGAAATTTAGTCATATATGGGGGTGAAAAGCACGTTGCATTTTACTCCATATAAAACCACTAACAGGCTTAATTAACCCTAGGATATTAAATGCACTCCAGAAATGGACAGATGAAATTTAGTCGTATATGGGGGCACGTGAACATAAAACCCAAACCGCTGTATAATCATTGACTCCATATTAAAAACTTTTCCCAAAAAACCCTAACAACAGGCTTAATTAACCCTTGGACATGAAATGCACTCCAGAAATGACCAGAAAAAATTTAGTCTTATATGGGGGTGAAAAACATGCTGTATTATTACAAATACACCCAATAACAACAGGCTTAATTAACCCTTGGATATTAAATGCACTCCAGAAATGAAAATTAAATGTAAATATGGGGGTAAAAAAACCACACTGTATTTGACTCCAAATGGACCAGTAACGGGCTTGAGAAATCCTTGAATATGAAATTCCCTACTGAAATGAACAGGTGAAATTTAAATGTATATGGGGCAGAATTCGACCTACCTGGGACTTTAATGAGAATACCCCACAAACTAAAACAAAAATGATAACGGAAGAGGAGCAGTCTCTGATAAAAGCAGTTTCTTTCAGAATGGATCAGCTGGTGAGCAACTGACAGACTTCTGGTGGTCTTACCCCCCAATCGCTGATAAAAGCAATTTGCTTTGAGTGAGAGCTATGCAGCAGCAGCAGGCGGACGTTTATGTCAGGGCACAATGAGAGAACTGTGAGGAGAGAGTGTGCCGTCCTTATTTATGGTGCTGTGACATCACAGAATCCCGCCGGTCTCTGATTGGCTTCATGTCTGCACATGCCATTGAGGGTGTTCCTTTCTTCCTCCCAGAGTTCTCTTCCCCATGTCACGCCATGTGCTTGCGGCCATATTAGCAATAAAACCACACTTCCCTCCCGCGAATCACCCCAAACTTCGACTTCATGCAGAACCGAAGTTTTCCTGAAATTCTAAACAAATTCCACTTCATTAGAATCGATTCGCCCATCTCTAATCATATTCCCTCCTCTCATGGAAGGTAACCGTGTTGCCCACTGGTCAGCACCATTTCCTACACTGCACGACTTGCAGAAGAAGTTGTCAGAAGCTCTTACAGGACAATATATTCCGATAAGGGTCAATAACTGTATGAACTGTATTATTCTAACATTAGAACTGACATTAAAATATAACTTTTAATAAATAATTACAATAAAAACCTGTAGGTACTTTATAGAAATGCAAACACATAGAAAACATATAAACATGTACCACCAGAAAAGCTCCAATTTCTCACTTGCTCGGCCAGATAAATCATGGATACAGGTGTCAGATCTAGAATCAATGGCTATACGGTATTTTACACATACATCGTCATGCAGAGTGTAAAAACTTACGGTTTGATGTATTAATAATTATTTATTAAAAGTTAAATTTTAATGGGAGTTTAACAAAAAGTTGGATTCTGTTGGATTCTTTCTACTAATGTAAAGCGGTAGCTTACAAGGGGATGTTCACATGGTAGAATTTTCCATGGAGAAAATCTGTGGCAGAAATTCGTTTGGATATTTGTGGCAGATTGTAGTCTTTTGTGTGGCAGTTTTCACCAATGATCTGGGCGAAGATTAACCAATGGGGGCTAATCTTTACCCTGATTGTCGATGCGGTTTGAGTCACATGCTTTCGCACTGTGGGTTAAAAAATATTAATTGGAGAAAAGGGCACCATAGCTTGTTGATTCCCATTAAATATTATGTACTGATTTTTTGTGAAGATATTGTCACATAATCTGAATTTTTTTTCTGCACTGAAACCTGCTGTGTGAACAGTCTCAAGCCCTTATGGGAATGGACCTCTCTTCCTCTGTACCTGTCTGCATTTAGTCAATACTTATTGTACCCATGCATTTAGCCCCTTTTTCTTGTGTACAGCATTCTGGAATTTATGGTGTTTTAAAACAAGTTATACAAATTATAATTCAACAGATGGAAATTAATACTTTGACCCAACACTATGCATAAAAATAAATTCTGTACATGTTGAAACTTTGACATTGTTTCTAATTGAATTTGTTTTCTCATTCCCGTATATATATAATTTTCTTTTTATATACTATATCACCACTGTCGGTAGATGTCATATGACAAATATAAACTCTTTGGACCAGCGATAGTGGAAAGCTTACCATTCTTCCAATACCAGCTTGGCCATGATATCACATGTACTCACTAGAATCAAAGGTACATTGTTTTATCTAAGAGTGATGTCATCTTGGATGTCATTGTGATATTTGTGGGATTCCAGAATCATGACATTGTAAGAAGAAAGCCCTGGGTTTGCAGTGGGTGTCAGAGGTGTAGAAGGCAAGCACTTGTGTGTGGAGTGTAGGCGACGCCTACCTTTCAATGGAAACATTTAGGCTGAGATTTAGGGGGAGTAGCTATACAAAGAGCTTTGAAGATAAAAGAATGACCATATAAGTGATAAAGTGTTTATCCAGTAGCCACTAAGAAGTTTTGAAGAGAAAGACCAGGGCAATACTTTTAAGAAGTTGAAGATGTTAAGAGCAAGCATTGCATGGAGGAGAAGCAGGATGTAAAGTATACTAAAGAGTAAAGCAAGCTACTGCCTTCCTATTTCTTTTTACTTTACATACAATTTATTAAAATAAATACTGAAAATACATCACACTTACACTTCAGTTTTTTCTCTTGATTTACAATTTCTCTGTGGGAATATTGTGACCCTACAAAAGCCTTGTGATATAATTAGGTCTACATTTCTGATAGACTTTCTCTGTTTAAGGCTATGTTCACACGGGCTAATTTCGGCGAGTATTTCGCTGAGTATTTGTGCTCCAATACGAGCGAGAGGCAGCCAAAATTACGGTAATCCATAGTTTTCATAAAGAACTATGGATTACGCCTTGTCCCCCTGATCGCATTGTATGCGCGGGGAGATAAGGGACATGTCAATTACTTGCGGCGAATACGTGCCATGAGTAATGCATATCAATGGGGCCGGCAGGTTGCCGGCCTCCCTGAGCCGCGGGAGTACGTGCTGTTCAGCGCAACTCCCAAATCACCCGGCGTAATTGCAGCCGTACTGTACGCGACGCAATTATGCCGTGTAAACATGGCCTAAAAGATCATCCTAAAATTCTCTGATTTGTAAGCAAAGAGTTCCAGCCAATAAATGAAAATCCAGCCAATATAATAAAGAGGAGGATGGAATAAAGAGTAATATTTTAGCTATTTTAGTGCTTTTCCTGTGTTTGAAAATTGCACCAAGTTATGTAATGGGATAGATTATGCTGGATACATTTTATCCTTATAAGAATACTATATTATTATACATTGAAGTGTAATAAATTGCACAATGGGGATCAATGTTGAATCCAACATTTTTGGTAAATCTATTTTATTACTTTATCTCTTTATATGTGTCATCCTCTGTAATGTAATTCTTCTCATTTTGGGTTTGCAAACCTGGTTTTAGAAGTGGTTTTGACTCGCCTATAGCTGAAATCAAATTATAAGGGGCTTGTCCTTTTTAGTTTAATAAAATATTTTAGCAAAGTGATGGCCTGATAAAATAAAAAAAACTGATACTCATCTCTCACCACACCTATGCTCCAGCACTGCTGCTGTCCTCCCTTCCTGATGGTCTTTTGTTTAATTCCAGCTATGGCCCAAGGGTAACAACACTGATGCAGCCGCTGACTGGCTACAGAAGAGAAAGTTTCAAATGTTCCTTTCAGTTGAAGCCACAAGTAAACAGAAAAAAATTGGGAGGACAGTGCCAGTGCTGGAGAGCAGGTGAGAGGAGAAGACAGTATATATATTTTTCTTATTCAATCAGGCTATCAGTATGCATTTTTTTTTTCATTACAACTAAGTGAACAATCTCTGTAATTCTGAATTTCAGTATTAAGACAATATGTAATAGATAAACCACGTCAAACATTTTTACAGTCATTAAGGTGACAACCTTCTCTCTGTACCTATGAATCAAATGACACTTCTGACTTTGAGTGACTGCAGTAACTAGCCTATGCAAAGTCCTAGACAACAGAGCAAATAAAGGCCTGATAAAGACTAGGGTAGGAAGGAATACAAAGGGTTACCAGAGAAAATTTGATATTTCTATTATAGTTAGACACTGCATGTGTATAAAGGCATAATGGTAATATGTACACCTTTACCGCAATGACGGCAATGGATGGCAAGGTGCACTTGGATTAAAGTTCTTAAAGAGGGTGTCCCCTCTGGCTGTTTAAATTCTTCACAGCCTTATCAGGCTCACACTTCCTGTGCAGACTGTGGGGGAGGGGGTCTACAGCAGTGACTGACATTTCAGCTCTGCTAGCTCCTATTCCTAGCTGTGCCTCCATTACTGATGGAGCGGTTGTTGAAAACAATGACAGTGTCCAAATGTGAGCTAGCAGAACGATATTTGTCATGAGAGGAGACGTCTAGTAAGAGAAAAAAAATGTACATGCTGCCAAGACATGTTAGCTTGCGGAGTGACTTATCTTTTTTGTAATTATGTATAAATGTGCTCTGCAGACCTTACAGGATGGTACTGCTCTAGCTCTGAAATAAAGCAAAATCAAAACAGCAATATATTTAGTAATAATCTTGATTTACCTTTGCCTACACCTCTAAAGCTAATCTATGATGCCCCTTTAAGTAGTAAAGGTGTTGTTTTATGAATATAACCCCTTAACAGATGGAAGCCAGCTCACAGATCAACTAATCGCTATCAGTAACTGTGGCAAGAATTGCTCATTGTTAGTAGCCATCTGCTCTGGTTAAAAGAATATGCCTAACTGGCTTTACATTTAGCTGTTGCTCAAGATATTTTTAAAGGGTTCTTTATAGAGAATAATACACATTGTAAATTTTTACTTTTAATCTTTTACAAGTGATAATTTCAATTGATAACTATTGTGCCATGTTAAAGTACATAGTTGAAAATAAATTATATAAAATATAAAGAAAAAGTCTAATTCATGGAGATGTATACATAAGTAACATTTGAATTCAGCTTTAATGGAATTAACACCATAACCATATACATAGAAATTAATAATCTGCAGGTCAAACGCTACCACATGTGATTTGTAAACAAAGGAATGCTGAGGAGGAACCAACTATTAGAAAGGAGTTAGTACACAGATTAGAAACTCTCAGATTTGGATTAACATACCACATCGATTTTGTCACCACTTGCTGTTTCACTTCCAGCAAGAATTGACTGAAATGTACTAAGAAGAATGTATATTTTGCTTGTTTCAGTACATCTTACATATTTTAAGAATTTGGCAGATACATAGAGATGACCGAACTTTGTCTATTACAGAGCATTACATGTAGCCTATGAAGCTTTGTTCACACTGATGTTACGATACATTCCATCTAATTGTCATTGTTTTTATACAAATAGATTATTTGGGCAGATTTTGTAATACTGTCAGTGTATGATAAATCTGGCCAATGTTTAGACAGTGTAGTCTAACTTAACACTATTTATTAGTTGGATTCATGTGGTATAAAGGTAGGTAGGATTCTGCAACAATTGTTAATTATGACCCACTGTTTCCTGCTGTTCTACCAAGAATCGTAAAAGATCTATTCTTAAAACCAGTGGGATCAGTCAGGTAAAAAAAAAACTAACAGGAGCAGAGTCCATGACAATGGAGGCTTAAAGGGGCTGTCTCACTACAAGGATTGCTTTTTATGTTAAAGATATTGCAAAAACAAGTCACTTTGCAATATATGTCCATTATCAGTGCCCTACCTATTCCGAGATATCCCCTCTTGTATGGGCTGTATCAACTCTTTCGGTCGCAATAGCTACAGACCTGTTCAGTCTCTCATGATAGGCAGCCAGTGCTGGTTGCTATAGCTACAGACCTGGCTTCTACTGCAGTCTAGTAGAATCCAGTAAACACGCCCCTGAATTCAAAATGAAACTAAGAAAACAGGACTGAGGTAAGATGAATCAGTATAATGAGACAAGCCCTTTAACTTCTTTTATTCCTAATACAAATCCCTACTTTTGTGACATAGTTAGAAATATACATCAGTCTATCAAATCATTCCCTGTCCCTAAGGAAGCTTACAATCTAATTTTTCATTTCAAGAATATAAATTATGGTCAGTTTTATAGGAAATTAATTAACTAATGCTTTTGAAGTATGTAAAGAAGCCAGAGTAACCAGAGGAAATTCAAACAAACGGAAGGAGACCACACAATCTCCATACAGCTATTGTCTTTAGTTGGGTTAGAACCCAAGATATCACTGCTGCAAGGCGACTATGATAACCACCCAGCCACTATGCTGCTTCCATTGTATTATATGCCTGAAGTATTTCTCTGTAACAAGAAATTTGTCAGGCATTGAAAAACATCCTCAAGGATTCACTCATATTTAATAATATACTGAACTTAATTTCTGCCCAATTTTGATAGTTACCCAAATAGATTAAAATGTGATGCAGTGAAAAAAAATCTATGTTCCAATGTGTATAATGTTGAACATTTCTGTGGTATCCATTTAGATAGATGTCTCAAATTTAACATGAACACTAAATAATAAAGCCATAGATGCTTTTTAATACAGAATGTAGAATTTTATCTGGGAAGGCTAAGAAAAAGAGATGTTTTAATCATTTTAATTGGTAAAAGATACAGAGAATTTACAAAGCAGAATAAAGTAAAAGCGTGGGATTTGGTTATCTGAATTAGGATATATAAAGCTAATAGGCCCCATTCTGAAGCTGAAAAATGTACCCCCTTGTCCATTCAAGAATGTTTGACATGCAGGCTTGGACTGGCCCACAGAGGAACAGGGGAAACTCCCAGTGGTCCCCTGATCATGGCAGACCTGGAATTTCTTTTAAACTGCATATAAGCAGAAAGGCAGGGAGAAAGAGACAAAATGTAAGAGCCAGGGTATAATAGGCATGCCCTGTAGGTGTAGGGTGGTTCCCAGAATCAATTCCACTGGTGGACACCAGAATCAACACTACAGGTGGATCCCACGAATGAAATTTCATTGGTGAACTCTAGGCACCTCAGTCCGACAGTCCGACTTTGAAATGTTGTGGATCTTTAAGAAAGGTGGAAACCTGTACAGATCCACAAACCCAGAAGAAAGAGAAAAGGGTGGGACCAGTGCTGTTGTCTCTTCCATAGTCACCCTATAGTCCAAAGTATTGCTGTTGTTTAATATCTTTTACTGTGTACCTATTTTTGATGGACAGCAGAGGGCACTTGAGATCATATTTCAATCTGAGAGAAGCAATACTTGCATAAATATGAAAAAAAAAGAAAATTTGGTTAGGCTGGCAAAAATGAAAACTAGACCCAGCACATTGCTGCTATTCCACTGGTACGGTCAATATACTTTCATAAGTCTCTGGTGATACACAAGTCTATATTTTCTACTTTTTTCTCAATGTATTTTTAAAAAATTTAACAGAAAAATGAAAAGTTTGCCCCTCTGACTGGTGGAACATGGTCAGCATGACACAGTTTTGCTTGACATTCATAAGATTTAGCCTCTAGTGCTCTTATGAGACTGGTAAACATACATCATAGATTTCCTTCCCTTTTGATCTCCAGGAGTCCACAAATCACTGCCAAATCTGAGATTCACTGAATGCTTCTCTTCTAATAGAAGATCTGCTGTGGCTTTGTAACAACCAAGCTCTGGGATCAAAGCGACAAAAGTGATGTGACAGCAATATCCTCAATAACCAGAGAGGATATTGGAGTCCTTTCAACAGAAATATGTCTATGATTTAAGCACAGTTTAAGTTCAGTTTCTGTTGTAGTTTATGGTCACAGTCTGAGTGTGATTAGAACTTACTGTCTTGCTGACATACGTAGAACTGGTGTTCATGCAATGCAACCCCTCGCTGTTGCAGCATCCTCCACATCTGTATAGGGATACACAGGGTGGTTTGAAGAATGTGTTTGTTGATGCCCCAAATTCTTTTCCCACATCTACGCATACTTCTCGGGGCATGCACTGGGTTTTTCTCCATTCACTTTCAATACCTAAGATAAAAGATAGTTTATGGATTACTTGTAGCATTAATAACACTCCAACAAATTTCAAAAAATACATGTTCAACCATTCAAAAAGGTCAGAAGAAGTCACACGTCTAATTACAGAAGACTATTGACTAAAACAAAAAGATAGTCTTGACTTTTAAATGAGTAATTTACTGTGAAAAATCGCAACCACTAATTAAGCTTTAAAATGTACAAGTGGTCTAGAGACAGGTTCCCTATTGTAATTAAAGGTATTTCCCAGTTTTATATAAATTAATTATAATCATTTTATAGTTCTGCACCTTTTAAAGCAGCTGTGTATTTTTTATCTGCGCCTGTTTTCTGTAAATGGAAAAGCGCCTGGCCTCTGAAATCCAACAATGAATGTTTTCATTCAGTGACAGCAAGCTAAGCATAGAGTTTGAAAATGCTAAAACACTGAAGAGCAAAGTGCATTTAGGCTCTGTCTACACAGCACAAGTTTTTGATCAGATTCATGGCAGATTCAGTATTTAGAATCCGACGAAAATCCGACTGTAACCAGCGCTGTGTAGCCCTCAATAGAAAATCTGTGCTGTAACCAGTACTGTGTAGCCCTCAACAGAAAATCTGTGCTGTAGTCTACACCAGTGTTCCCCAACTCCAGTCCTCAAGCCCCACCAACAGGTCATGTTTTCAGGATATCCCACAAAATGCACTGACAATAATTAAATAACCTGTGCAATGCTAAGGAAACCCAGAAAACATGACCTGTTGGTGGACCTTGAGGACTGGAGTTGGGGACCCGTGCTCTACACAACACGGATTTTTTACTGGGGACTTTTGAACTGCCAGCTGTCCAGCAGAAGAGAGAACATGTTCTATCTTCCGCTAGATTCACGTTGGCTTCCTGTAGCCTCAATGTATGGGGCTGGCGGGAAATCTGCACCAAAAACCGTGGTGCAGCGAAATTAAAATGCCATCAGATTTCCGACAGTATTTTACTTAAGATGTATAGACATAACCTTAGTATTTGCTTTTAAAAATAATGTTTTTTTCTATAAAACTGGAAAACCTATTGAGTATTCTGGCAATGTGATTCTTTTCCCATATCACACTAGGTTGTAACAAAAGCTATATTTACAGTATAGTGTATAGTTAGGCCATGTCCCCACGGCACACGTTTGCGGCCGGTTTTTCAGATGGTTTGCGGTTTTGCAGACCATCTGAAAAATAGGCCGCAAATGAAAACAACGGGCTTCTATGGAAAACCCATGCAGCAGTCATCACTGCACGGGTTTTCCGCCCGAAAAACATTCTACATGCACATTCTTCAGTCCGGTTTTCGGACGGAATATGAGCATGTGAATGGGAAGGGGGAGGCCATGGGGACGTCACACAAAACGGATAAACCGGCCAGTATGTGTCCATTGCCGTGTGAACGGCCCCTTATTCTTTTTTTACTACTTGACCTCCTCTTACTGTTTTTTTCACATACAAATACATTGATCATACAAAATGTATGCTACTAGATTATATTCTTCAAAATCACAAAAAAACTTAATTAAAACTTAAAATTACTTTTAAGTCTTGAGAAACTCCAGAATATCATGTTGATTCGTACTGGAAATAAGTGCTAAATCATCAGAACTCCAGGATTGCTAAGTGACAGACTAAAAGAATTGTGGGGGTTGTACATAATTACAAAAACATGGCTGCTTTTTTTTTTCAAAAAATAACTTCAGACCCATGGACAGGTTGCAGCTTAGGTCCATTGATGAAGGAAACGCAGTTTTCCGAAATGTCGCATAGCAGAAATTGCTTGGCAGCGTAGAGTATGGACGCTCTCTTGTCAGCTCTGATGCTGGATTTCACATCACAATGATTTAAGCTGAATTGCATGCAGCTAAGTATTTTCTTTATTTTTTGCTGTTTATAACGATAAAAGGCTGTATTTGGACTGTACAGTCGTTAATGTATACAGCACACGTTTTGCAGATCTAAGTAAAAAGGAAAAATTTTGCACGTTTTATGAGCCTTGAGTATGTGATTGAAAGAGTTGAATAAGGGAAGTGAGGAGATTCCCTGATTAAGGCGGCACCTGTGACAGTACTACAGAGTTAAACTGTGGCATAACATTGGTGATTCTGCAGCTTAGGCCCATTCAGCTCTATGAGGCTAAGCTGTGATACCAGACACAACCGGTGGACATGTAGGCTGTTTGGAAAAAAAATACATATTTTTCTAATTGAAACCTTTACATAGAGAAAGATGTTTAGCTACAGAGACAAGAGCATGTGCAGTTCTCAGCTCAGAATTGAAGACACCTTCCATATGCTTTGCAGGCACTAGAAAGAAAAATGCTTCTGGTTTCATAGCAAAACTACTTTACAGAAATTGGTATAGAAATCAAACCTGTCTGTGATGTATGGCTACATGTCAAACACCATGTTAGTAAAAAGTCATCTTAAACATTTCATTGGCTTCTAGTGGCACTTTTATTTTTCTGGGATCTTACTTCAGGAGAGGTTACAAATGTGAAGACAAAGAGGAGTCTAAACTTGCAGAATCATCAGGGAATCACTGATGCAAGGTTCTAATCACATTATGATCCTTGTTCATGGCATCTGTTGGAATATTGTGAAAATTGTTTGACAGACACCCCGGCGGGTCCATGTGGAGGCCACAGAGATATATGAATAAGAATTTAATAAAATAATGTATCCCCACGGATACCACGACCTTAACAGGGTTAGCGATATGTAGAGGGCACACATGGTTCAAATTGGACTATGTTTGCCTTACTTACCATGGTAGACTGCACTTTTGTATCCAATACACAAACTGTACAGGTTTGGTAAATAGGGTTAACCCTGTCCAATTCAGACTATATTTGCCTTTTACATCTCTATGGCCTTGATACAGCTACGCTGTGGTATCCGTCAAGATACATTTTTCACAATATGTCAATGGATACCATAAATGGGGAGCAGAAATGTGATATGAATGGGGCCTAATACAAGATGGCAAATGTACAGCTTTATGTTGAAGAACAAAGATGGTAATAAGTAGTTCTGTCCTTCAGATTTGGGTCACTGTTACCTTGGATCCAAATATAAACATTGCTGCCTTTACACTCCTTACACTGTTGAATGACAGATTTCTACCTATTTGCACTAATATAGAAAACTGAGTTAATGGCAGGTGATCTGGGTGAAGCACTAGCTCATTATTACCCTGGTCTCCTCTCCCGGCCGGTTTAGAGAACTTTCATTATGATTTATGCATCTTGCAGCCCATGCTGCCTGAGATGAGTCCAGCAGTGTTAACCAACGCTCCACCCCACTGACCTGGTGCTATAAATTGGACATAATGTATATTACTATAAGGAAAAACAACTAGAAGGTTGACATTGTTAGCATTACTATTGGTATTGCTCTGAGGAGTACTCCCGATGCTGAGTGTATAATCAGGAGAATTGATCAGAATATTCATTAGTGAAGACACTGGTCACCTGATATTATTTTTCCATCTCCAGTTGGGGAAGCAGTATCAACCCAATTACTACTCAATGCCTTTATACATCAACATGTTACTTATTTGTGGAGGATTCAGGTTTCTACATTGAGTTTTGCATTCAGTCACTATTAAATCTAGAAGAAAAAAAAATCTAGTGCTGTACAATGATCTAATGTTTTACCCCGTGTGGCAGATCTACTGCCAACCTGCCACAGCAGAGATGAGTGTCGTGCAGAGGGAAGCAGCGGCTCATTATTATGCTGAAATGTCGGGATTTTTGTCAAGTTTGGCTGAATTGTAGTTGGACTGAACAAAGATCTGTTCTATCTACAAGCTTTTAAAATGGTCTGTTTCCTTTTGCTTCTGTCTTTTTAGTGGCATCATAATTATAGTTTAAATCCTGCCTGTAATGGCAACATTTGTACTATAGTATGAGCTTTTCCTGTAAAGTCACATTATAATGTGCAGAGTAACATAAGCAGCAGCTGATAGTAATTCAGTAAGGTCCTGGTAGGCTGTCACAAGCATCTGGAGTCATAATGACTGCAGTATCTCAAAGTTTCTGGAGGGTGCAATGGGGAGGATCCATAGAGCAAGCGCCAAGAGTGAGCTGGCCCCACAGATACTAAGTTCAAGTCTGTGGTGGGGGGGGGGGGAGTAATACTTGTAAGTCTTGGTCATGCTCTTCCCATCAATGTTGGACATTTCTAGCTGTGTGACATGTTGCATTGTTTTGCTGGAAGATCCTATCTTCCCCAGAGAAGACAATCAGCATAGATGGTTGCACATGATCTGCAAGGATCAGTTAAGAGTGCCTCCCAGATGGATGCAACAGAAACTTTCTCCAGACCATAATGTTGCCATCACCAGCTTGTGTTCATCCAGCACTGGTTGCAGGGTATTTGTTCTCTGATGTTTGCCGCCTGACACGTCATCTGCGCTGCAGTTCCGTTTATTTGTAATGGTGCCAATTGTGTACTCACAAAACACTTTTCACCTCAGCAGCACGGAAACGGTTCACAAAATGTCCAGGCTCAGAAATACTGCCACCTTTGGCCCAAAATCCAAGAATTATTCCTATCTACAACTCTGATAAACCGGTCCTTTTACCTATGACAGCAATGAGGGATCACAATGTTATATAGTCACCAAGCCAGCTCACCCTATGTGACTTCACAGTACTGTAAATAACTTAAACATGACCCTTGCAGCGCTGATGCGCTCTAAGCCCAACCCCACCACCCCCCACGGTCTTTACCCTTCCCTGCTGTGACCCCCTTGAAATGAGCACATTCCACACAGGTTTGGATAAAATTGGCCACTGCAGACTTTTTATTAACAAAATACAACATTAATAAATTGCCATAAAAAAATAAACATAAACCTCCCATTTTAAAAATTATAAATGTATATTCAACCCATCACAACCCCCACCTCCTTAATAACAAAATTATATATATATAATACCTCAACAAGATATAATTAATACATAACCCATATAACTGAAAACTTTAACCCCAGGAAAAACCCAAGGGGGGAAAGTGTCCTGGAACCAACCACCTCACCTGGACGAAATCCCCGAAGGAACCAAAACACCACTTACCCCCACCTACTCCACGGGGCTGGGGGCCCCTAAACCCATCAAGAGGGCCACCATTTTGCTCCGGGGTTTTCCACCTGCAAAGCCCACCCCCTTTCGCCAGGTCATTCACCTTTCCAAAACAGGGGGGAACTACCCCGAATGACCCCCTCCCGTTCTCCCGTAAATTTCCAAAACCCCCCCGCCACCACACATCCTGAAACCTCATGCATCGAGCCCCCACCAGCCTAGCCTCTCTCAAGCCTTTTTAAAGGCCCACGCCCATAATCCAGGCCACAGCCCAAGGGGACCCCTAAACCTCCAAAATTGCTACTCCTTCCCCCAACCCCAAAGTTTTTTTTAAAAAAACCGCCCCCATTCCTACCACAAATTTTGCCACCGACCTATCACCTTAACCCGGCCTTGTTCCCCCCTCCACCAAAACAGCACCTCTCCAATAAATGCCGAAACACATATCCGCCCAAACAAAACCTGCCCGGAAAGGACCTCCATAATCGCAGCAAATCGTTTTTGATATTCCGCACAAGTTCCCGAAAGTCAAGACCCCAAATCATTCCCCCTACTTCAGACCAAAACCGGGAGGCATCCACGAAAAATCGTTAACCCCCGGGGCCACGCCTACCAACCTTCCACCTGCCCACCAAAACGAACCACCCCAGTTCCAGGAAGCCCAATTAGGGCCAAACAGCCGCATATCCGCTCCCTCGGCACCCCAAGAACTTACGAAGGCCCAGGCCCCAAACCGGGAACGAGACCCTGCAAACAAAAAAACAACTGACACAGCCATACCCAAGAAAACCCCCCCCCTTTACTACCCCCCGCAACCCCGTTAGCTTCAACCCGCCAAATGGGGGCCGGGGTATCAGCCAAAACCTATCCGACTCCCACCCCCAAATCCTACAACCACCCTGCACTCGGGCCCCAACCGCAGCCTCAGTAGCCGCCCCAACCAAAGATGCGAGCAAAAAACCGTTCCACCCCACTCCCCCAAACAACCCTAAAACCGCAGTGAACGGAAACGGAAAAAAACGCCCTCGCTCCGCAGAGCGGCCCCGGTTAAACCCTCCAAATGACAGAAATTCCCGCCAGCACCGCACCGGCACATCGTGACCCGGACCGACCCAGGGTCACCTCTTCCCTCTGCCGACCACCTTTTTTGACCACACCAAAAAATGAGCATCCCCAAAAATCCAACTCCTCTTGTTGTAGGCCCCCCCTCGAAACCACTAGGGACACCAGCTCTCCCCCCACGTAACACCAAAAAACCCAAGAAAAACGCTACCAAAAGCAACTTCACTACAGGGGCTACTTCCCCTAACACCCCCGCCAAGCCGAACCAGGGGGCGAAACCCACCGGCGCCGAAGCCCTTTTACCCCCGGCCCCGTCTAAACCTCGAGACCCGGGGAGACCAGAAATCCTTATTATATCACCTCCCCCGCCTCATTCAAAACCCAAAACCCCAACCCGAAAAAACCTCAGACCCGAGAAAACCGCCAAAACCGACCCCCTGGACCCCCCCAGCAAACAAAGAAACCCCAAATGATTTTCCCTCTGCACCACATCACCCAATACCCACCAATCTACCACGCACCCGGGCTGCCTCATAAGCACCCTCCCACCGACAGGACGCCCAATCAGCCGTCTGCGTCCCGGGGGCCACGGTCCTGGGTGACGGGGGGCACCTTCCCCGCCGGCTGCCGACGGACCAAACCAACCGTCCCACGCAACCGAGAAAAAATCAAAAAGGGCTTTCGGGGACCCCGGGGACTGTTCCCCCTCACCCTGCTTTGACTCTAAACACCGCAAAACAACAACTAACAACTACTCCGTTAAAGGGGCAGTCGTTTTTATCGCCAAACTACCCCCAAAAATTACACAAAGAACGCCACAATTCCAACCCAACAACTAAAAACAGTTCCAAGAAGAAGTTTCTTCATGCCCCGCAAGGCCCCCCCACACACGGCCAAGACCCAACCACCCACCCCACAAAGGGCCCCAAAAAACCGTATTTCCACCGCATCGTGAAAAATCACACTCCTCATTAAAAAATTCCTCATGCAAGATAATCGACCGCCCTTGACATCCAAAAAACCCCCCCCCCCGCAATCTTCCCTTTTTTCACGTAAACCACGAAATAGGGCGCTTGTCACTCCCGCTTTTGCACGGCCAACCCGCCGACAAAAACCCCCCCACGGCATACCCGCACCAAAATTGAGTTTTCCCTAAAAAAAGACTGCAGCCTCCCCGGGAATTTTTGCGAAAACCCACCCCCCCGGCAAACCTCTCCCGCAAAAAACCAAACTTACGAGGTACCTCACTCCACCCAGGGGTCAATGCATAACCAAAAATTCAAACAACCGCCTTCCGTCTGTCGGTCAAGGGACCCCAAAAGCACATCCCCAACCCAACACACTAGCAAAACCGCATAGGGGCGATCCCGCCGGCCCCACACAAAAAAAAGTCATCCAAATAATGGAAAAGGAAACCAACCCCGAAACATCCCTGACCACCCCTTCCAAAAATGCAAAAAACCCCCAAAAAGGCCACAAAGCAACAGCCCCCGGTAAGCAAAGTCACAAAAAACCCCCTCCCAAAAACACCCCAACGCTTCAAACTACTTCAGGGAACCGGGAAAAAGGCAAACGCCGACTCAATATCCGCCTTGGCCCTCACGCCCCCCCATTTTTCCCCACCAAGGAACCCTTCACAAAGGGGGGTAACACCACAACAAAGTTTCCGGTCATCCCTCATTCACCGATTGGGCCCCTTTGGAAAGGACAAATGGTGAATGACCAAATTTTTTCCAGGGTCCCCTTCTTTGAAACCCCAAGGAGACACCACCAGGTCCCAAAAAAGGGGGGTTTTAAACCCCTCCCCTCCCCCCACACCTCCTTCGCCAATTTTTCCCGGATACTACCTCGGGAGTTCACGGCTGACCTTTAAATTTTTAGTCGAAAAATACCCCGCGTTACCGGAGGGGGATTTCAAAAACCCTCCCAAACCCAGGCCAACAGGGCCGCCTTCCCCCATCCGGAAGGGCTAGAAAAGGTTCCCTCTCGCCCACTTCACCGGGTCACCCCCCTTTAGCACTCGCCCCCCCCTTTGCTCCTCCCTTTTTTAAAACAACGGTAACTGGGGTGGGACGCGCGGCGCAAAAAGCCAACGGTCTGAAACGGCAACCGGACCCCAACTTTAAACTGCCCCCCCTTAACGCCCCCAAACCCCACCCCCTTTGAGCACCGCGGGACCTACCCAACCCCCCCCCTGCTCCCCCCTTGGCCGGAGAACCGCCCCCCAAGAAAGGGCTGCCCAAACTTGTCGGGGCCCCTGACTTTTAACCAAAGACCAATATCCTTAGGGCCCCCAAACCCGATTAACGAACCCCTTCCGCTGACGAAATTTTTTCGTCAAAACGCAGCCATCCTGACCCCCCTAAGCCCCAGGCTTTTCCCCCAACGCACCATAGCAAAAGAACCCGAAAAATTCCGGTGCCTTTTTTTCCCCAACACTCACGAGTATCGCAAAACCCCCACCCTTTGCAAAGTTTTTCGAATGATCCCCCCGCGCTTCTCCTCTTCTTCTTCTCTCTCATCTTTTTTTTTCCCCTTTTTAATTTAACTTTTCAAAGGCAATAATAAAATTCCACGACCCCTTCCAATCTTCTCTCTCACCTCACTTAAGTGTCCCCTACGGGGCCTTTAAAACACACGAACCCTCCCCTTTCGCCCGTCATCTAACCTGACACCTCTTTCGGGGTTTTTTCTTCTCAACCGACACAGTCACACCCCGCCTCCGCTCCACGAGGGCCCCCCCCCACCCCTCGTCCCACGCTCAACCAAGGGAAAACCCCAAAACAGCCGAACCCCCCAACATCCCCGGGACCCCCCCCCCCCAAACCCCCGCTCCCGAATTTAAAACCCCGTCAACAAAACCCCAACACCGTCGCTAAAACACAGCCCCGCCGGCGTCCCCCCAGGTCCCTCCAACGCCCCCCCCGATCCACTGGGGGACCCACTACCCCTGCTCCCTTGCGATCTAAAAATAGGGGGGAAACTACAGACAAAGACTTTACCACCAGGGTGCGTGGGGGCTTGGGCCCACCCCCGCTACCCCCGGAATCCCGGCGCCGTCTCGCGAAAGCCTCTGTCCGATCAGCCCGACGGCCCGGTCAAGGCCTTTAAACCCCAAAAAGGGGGGGCCGACCGCCAAGCCGCGGGGAAGGGGGACTCCGCCACGCCCCCAACGGGGAACCTGCATACTCCGGAAAAACCCCGCTGGGCCGACCCTGTCGCCCGTCAAAACCTCCTTCCTTCCTCCACCCCGGGGGGAACCTCCCGACTTGACCCCCCCTCCGCCGCCTTTCCTCCCCCCCCGTCTTCGCCAGCGGGCCACCGCACCACAGACCGAATTGAAGCAACAACACGGCCCTTCGTGCCCCAGACCGAGGGGCCCCCACCCCCCCCTCTCCGAGGCCCGGGCCGCCCGGTTTCCCCCAATTGGGGCCGGGCCCTCCGCCGAAGGGTCCCCCGAAGGGGTCCGTGGGGATGGCAGCCCTGGGGTGTAATTCCGGGGTCAGCCGCGCCGGGGGCGAGCCCGGCGCCCGGCCCCCGCCCTACCCCCCCAGATACCGCCGAGTTTTTAAACAGCCCGCCCGCCACACCAACTGGGGGGGCCGGGGCCCCCCCCAGTACCCAGGCCCGAAGTGCTGCCCCTCGAATTTCCTCAGCACCATGAGGACAGCCTGCCCCTGGCCGTCCAAGGGCGCGGCGACCGGGTCCCCGGCCCCGCTCACCAAGTCTCGCACCGCTGCCTGTAGCCAGGAGGCTCCCTGGGTTGCTGCCAGGCGCCTCAGGACCTCCATTTGTTCCGCTGCCATCCCGGGACGAGCCGACGGCGCGGGCACCTGCATAGCTAGGTAACGGCGCGAAAGTGCCGCGCGGCCGGAAGGGGAGGTATTAAATACACCTCATCACTTCCGCCCAGCCTCCGCTTCCGGCCGCACGTACGCCGCGGCTTCAGCCGCGCCCAGCCCGCCGGGTCATGGCGCGCCTCCCCTAGGGGGCGTGGCCCGGTCCGGCGCGCTGCTGAAGGAATGTTCACACACTGTACAAGTCTGGAGGCAAGTGGAAGGCTTTCATTTACCAAGTAACTATTAGTCCGGATCAGCACATGTGTCCTTATATGATGTAAGTATCGGTGGCCAATTCATCCAGAGGTTTTATTTTTATATTTGTGCTAGAATTCTAGTAAGGAAATATGAGTTAGCAAAATATCAGATTTTCATGGTGTAAAGTTTATGTGCCAAGGTTGATTTCCTTCAAGAACACAGTAATGGGAAACGCACAGAAATACACATACTACTATGTGATGTCATGTAGACTTTGGTGTCGTGACATACAGTATCTAGTATATGTATTAATCAAAATGTATCATTATCTACAAAAGAGTAATCTATTCTTTTATGGCTGTAAATGATGAAGAACATTATTAAGTTTAACTTTAGAAAGTAAAACACTTACAATGATTCAGTGTGGATTGATTGGATTAAGGTTGTCATGCAAAGCTTGCATGTGGTTTGATCTCATGTTAATCCTCTGGTTGCTAGAGAGAACAGGAATTTGCAAAGAGGTATGCACGTGAAAGATGTAAAAAATATACATTTGAGACATGATACAATCCTTAGATAAACTAGGGGAATGAGTATCTACGCACTATGTAAAGTATTTATATTTTGTTGTAAAAAAGGTCACCACGTCAGATGACAGAATACCTGTTTCAGAGGGAAGAAAGTGTATCTGCTCTTATTTAAAGGAAATGTGTTATAGACCCCTTTTAAAGTACAGCAAGATACACTAGCTACAATTTATCAGTGTACTCACAATCCCATTCTGGGCTCCTGAGGCTTATGTTAAAGGGGTTTTCTCACAACTCCATTTATCCCACATTGTGTCATCTTCCTGTGGGAGATATTTAAAACCAGAGGTGTGTTTCTAGCCTGTGTGTGGGCGTCTCCATCCACCTCGCTCTCCTAGTACGTCATCATTCCGCCGCACCAGACCCGTGAAGGTCCCTCCTTCAGTGAAGTGTTGCTTGGACTGTGTTTTGCCATAAATATATCCTTTATACAGTGTGAGGAGTCATCTTACCCAATTGACAACAGAGACTCTAACCCTGTTTATAGCATACAAAGTAAACATTTTCTTTCATACGTAAAGATAGTACCCTGCTTTACTGTGAATTAAAGAGAAACTGTAACCTGCCATTACTATTTAGTAAACTACGTACAGTAATGAAGTTCAACGTGTAAAATTCACGAGTGTCTGGCTGCTTTCAATTGCACCAACATCACGAGCACCCCAACACCAGACATCACTACTATAGTGGGGTTCTAGACTGTCTCCAGCCATGCAATCCTTCCCTTCAGACAATTGTGGACCCAAAGGAAGTGTTTAGAGGTCCAATGCTCCACTCCAGTTCACCTAACTGCAGTCTGTGGAACTAGAAGTGCCAGCTGGCCTCTCCATAATATCAATTGCCTTTCCAGTGGCTCACAACACCTAAATAAAAGCTCTGACATTTTCTTCCATAAATATAAGTCACAGCAAATGGCAACTTGGCTGTGCTCTATTTACACTGCAAAGCAGGCAATAGCTCTTACTGCTTGTAATCTGCTTCACAAAATGAACAATCTATTACAGAGGATAGCTTTTATTTGACAGAATTAAAATGGCTGCCCCATCTCAGACACTGATGACATATTAATAGGCTATACCACCAATGTGTTATGGTTGTGGATTCCACGAAGATTTGCTCAGAGCATCTCCATTGATTGCTCGGACTGTACTCAGAGCTCCTACAGAAATCAATGAGTTTGGATCACCTCTCCAAGAGAAACTCGAGGGCCCATTTTTGAGATAGGTGTGGGTCCTGCATTGACGGCACAACCTATCATATAGGAGTTGTCTCACTTCACACATCTAAGTCATAATAAGAATGATACCACAGTTCTATGTACTTTCTTTTTTTGATATGTTACATTTGTTAGTCCTATAAATACTTAGGGCCTTATGCATGAACTCTGTCTGGCAGTAAGACTGTCTTTTTTGCCCATAGAAACCAATCATAGATCAGCTTTTATTTTTCCAGAGCACTATACATAATGAAAGCTAAGCTCTGACTGGTTGCTATGGGCAACAAAGACAGTCTTACTATTAGACAGTTTTCATACATAAAGTCCAGTACAATAGTACTGTAGACCTCTAACAGGCTGCAGAATTGCAGCATACAGGCACTTGAGCAGAGGCGTAACTAGAATTCATAGGGCCCCATAGCAAAATAATATGGGCCTCTACCACCGAATGACAATAAACTAAAACAGCAGTATAAGAAGCAATAACTAAAGGTATAAATAATACCACCATATATCAGGGAACCCACATAGTAGTGTTATATAGCAGAGAGCTCCCAACTATTTGTTTCCTACACAAAAGAACAATGTTCTTGTACCTGAGTGGCCCCCTGAACTTCTGGGCCCCATATGGCTATAGTTACGCTCATGCACTTGAGGATCTAAGAAAACCAACTTCTGGGCCATTATTTGAAAACAGCCTTAGGCCTCGTTCACACGGCTTATTTCAGAATGTATTTACATCGGATTGCCGATCGTAAATACGTTCTGAAATCAGTTGAAAATCAGTTGCAAATAAGTGCCACTAAGTGTGGCACGTATTTGTAACTGATTTCCCGACGGATTCACCATCTCCAATCATTGTAGGTGGTGAATCTGTCCGTAAATAATTGACATGCACATTGTTTTTCCGTCCGGATTGCCGTCGTCAATCCGCGGCGGCAATCCGGCACGGAAATACGCGTCGTGTGAACGACGAGCCGTATTTTCTATTGAAATCAATAGAAAATAGGCTGTTACTTGTTTCTGACTGATTTGCCGACGGATTGACGATCGTCAATCCGTCGGCAAATACGCAGCGAAATAAGCCGTGTGAACGAGGCCTTAGGGTCTCCAGTATGAAAACTATTTAGGTCTAAGACTTTCTTTGTTGCTCATAAGAACCAGAGCTCCTCTTTCATTTCACATAGTGCTCAGAGAAAATGAAAGGCGAGCTGTGATTGGTTGCTATAGGCAACAAAGAAAGTCTTAAATCTAGACAGTTTTCATATAAGTCCCCCTTAGTGTCTGTTCCCTTTATAGAAGTATATCATGTAGATGCAAACTATGTCCTCTACGATGGTGATACTTGTGTATCTGCTTTACGTTACTATAGTTCATGAGAATTTGGACAGCATTGATGACAGTGGGTAAACCCCATATTCTTCTTACACTCGCTCTCATAAGTTTAGTAAGACAACATGCAATGACAACCCCAAGCTGCCAGGGCATGATAGAAAATGCTTTATTTCAAGTGGAGAGCCACAGGTTGGATATTAGTGGCCCATTGTCGGTCATACGCAGGCCTGGACTGCCCATAGGGTCACCGACCCAGCCATGCAGCCATCACGGCCGCCTCCTGCACCGCACGGTGCAAGCAGCAGCCGAGGCTGAACAGCGGGGATCTACTTTTCCCGTCTGTTCAGCTCCCCGGAGGCCGCGGGGCTGGCACGCGATGTAATGACGTCATCGCGCGCCTGCACCGCGGCCCGCACTCGGGAGTGAGAGGCCGCTCCGGAGGAGGGAAGAGGAGAAGAGGAGGCAGAGACTTCACGTAAGTATTGGTTTTATTACTTTTTTTTAAACTACTAGCCCTGCCTGCATACCTATATACTGCCCCATACTACCCTGCCTGGCTATATACTGCCCTGCATACCTATATACTGCCCCATACTACCATGCCTGGCTATATACTGTCCCATGCTGCCCTGCATACCTATATACTGCCCCATACTACTGTGCCTGGCTATATACTGCCCCATACCGCTCTGCATACCTATATACTGCCCCATGCTGCCCTTCATACCTATATACTGCCCCATACTGCCCTGCATACCTATATACT
Source organism: Phyllomedusa bahiana (assembly GCA_025379985.1). Classification (NCBI taxonomy): domain Eukaryota; kingdom Metazoa; phylum Chordata; class Amphibia; order Anura; family Hylidae; genus Phyllomedusa; species Phyllomedusa bahiana. Next base: position 59,050 of record JAODAL010013309.1, on the reverse strand, counting down.
GTCCCATACTGCCCTGCCTGGCTATATACTGCCCCATACTACCCTGCATACCTATATACTGCCCCATACTGCCCTGCATACCTATATACTGCCCCATACAACCCTGCCTGGCTATATACTGCCCCATACTGCCCTGCATACCTATATACTTCCCATACTGCCCTGCATACCTATATACTGCCCCATACTGCCCTGCATACCTATATACTGCCCTATACTGCCCTGCATACCTGGCCCTGCCTGGCTACATAGTGGTCCAGCCTGCCTATATTCTGGTCCTGCCTGGCTATATAATGGCCCTGCTTGCCTACATAATGGCTACTTACTGGCCCTGGACCTACCTGGCTAATTACTGGCCCTACCTGGCTAATTACTGAGGGCAGCCCTAGCTAACTGGCTAATTACTGGGGACAGCCCTAGCTAACTGGCTAATTACTGGGGGCAGCCCCAGCTACCTGGCTAGTTACTGGGGGTAGGCCCTGTCTACCTTCCAAATTAATGGAGGAAGGCCCTGTTTACCTATCCAATGGGGGTCTACCTATTTACTTGCCACTTATCTGACATTTTTTAATTTCTAATTTTTAGGGTCTAACATACGCTGTTTGGGGAATTGATAGGAAAGTGCTGGAAAAGAGAGGAGCCTAAGATGTATTTGTGGTAAATTCTACAGGGACGAGTAGTGACCACTAGAAGAGGACACTGCATGCTGTACCGGACAGAGAAAGAAATGGAAGGGAACGACTCATCAGGGAGACATCATGGAGGTGTGGGCCAGACGGAGAAGAAAAGGAGAAGAGAACAACTCCCATCAAAGATGACGTCTCCTGTGAGTCCCTGATGTCAGGGGTCATTTTACTTCTATGTTGAATCAGTGCTGTGTTCATGTGATGGTGACCTGAATACTGGGGATGTGATTGGTGGGGTTGTAGGTTATGTTGGTGCTTACGTAGTGTCAGTGTGGGCTTGTCCCTGATTGTAAAGCAAGCGCATACCTGACTCTGTGATGAGGGGTTTCTCTGCATCACTTTTTCTTTCTTGCTTGTATGTAGGGGGCTCTCACACGGAGCGGTTTTGGTGCATTTTTGATGCGTTTTTTTGTGCAGAAATGTTCAGCATTAACTGCTCTGCCTTTCTGCACAAAAATGCACCAAAAAAACATCAAAAAGCCACCAAAAACACTCCGTGTGAAAGCAGCTTTATAGTGTAGTTTATTTTAGAAAGTGGCGAGGTGCGAAAATAAGGGACATTTTGTAAGCGGATATTGTATGTGGGCTGCTGGGGACTTAGTGCCAGGGCTGATTTTTATTCCCAGTCCGGCCCTGATCATACGGTTAATGTCATGCACTTGCAGAACAATACTAATATAAACTTTAAAGCAGCAATGCCGTCTAGTGATGGTAAAGACCTTCTACCTTTATTGCAGTGTCTCCTTTTTTACTGTAACATTGCTCCAACATGCTGAGATATTCGTATATTCTGCTGCCTAATAATAGCAAGGGTATGTTCAGACGGCGTGTTTTAGACGTGTGTTTGGATTCATGTTTTGGACCCAAAATGGACCTAAACACATATCTAACACTGTGCAGTGGGATTTACATTAGTTTCAATGAAAAACACACATCAGCTTTCAGATGTCTGATCGCCAGTGCATGTTTCACATGCGTCTTTCGGATCTGTTCAAAGAACTGACATGTCAATTCTTGATCCAAAAGACAAAGCAGGTGCCCTATTTAAAACTATAGAGTGTGTGTCTGCTGCACAGAAAACGCATCAAAACATGCACCGCACTTTGGGTTCGTCTTTGGATGTGTTTTACGCAGCACTTTTCAATCCAATTTTCGGACTGAAAAATGGATTGAAAAACAGCGTGTGAACATACCCTAAGGATGGGATACTGTCACAACCTTCTCAGGAGTCACTGGAACACACATACGTTCATAATTCTTCTACTGTCGGTTGCGGTCTGACTGGATGGAAGCAAGCAGACCCAAGTTCATGTTAGTTCCCAAAGCCTCTATATTACCTGTAATGAGCAACAGTTTCCATGAAGACCAGACAACACACTGAAGTGAATAAAACTCTAAAACACAGGCAAGATGGAAAAAATACTTCACTGCATGCAATATTTTCTAGGTTGTCTGTCTAATTTAATGCTTCCAGACAGTAATGCAGCTTTAAAGATTTCACTCATGAACTAATACAAATCAATTTAGTTTTTTATGGGTTCTAAAATACATTTTACTTTGATGTCTAATGTGTATTTGATCTTTGAATTATTGATTGGACATATTGTCATTATTCTATGCCTATCATATACTGTCTGGTACAATGGATAAACTGGAGCCTCGAATGCACTTACTTTTCCATATTTCAGCATTGTAATTGGAATGTGCAGCTGCAAATTTAAGATTCTCATCTCTTCTAGTATCAAAGCTGGACTGTCCTCCTTGTCTTAATTGACACTTGAACATTTTCCAGGATTCAGGATAGAGCAATGTCATCAGTTCATCCACACTGGATACAGCTCGTAGTTGCTCCTCCAGCTCCTTGCCTGGGTGATCCTTGAAAAGAAATGAAAAAAAAAGTTGTTTTATATCATTAAAGGGTTCTGCTGTTATTAATACTGTTTGCATAGTGGAGGAATGCTTAGATGTCTTAGAGGATGTACAGTGGACTGGGGTGTCTAGGGCCCACAGTGGAATTTCATTCTCGGGGCCCACCTGTGGAGTTGATTCTGAGGGCCACCAGGGGCATGAATCTGGGGACCCACCCTACAGCTACTGTACATGCATATTATACTCTGCCTCTTGCTTTTTGCCTCTTACTTTCTGCCTCTCCCAAGGATGTACATGCAGTTTAAAAGAAACTCCAGGTCTGCCATGCTCAGGGGCACACCAGGGGTCTTACTCTGTTCCCCTGTGGGCCAGTTCAAGCCTGTATACAAACTAACAGAGGCTCCTTCTCTTGCAAACATGGCCTAGTATTGTATAATAGTACTGTACTGCAACTGCAGGAAAAACTGTGTGGCTGGAACACCCTTTAGCAATATCGGCCAATTATGGACGGTTCCAGAACTGATCTCCATCGTGGCTTTTCTTAGATAATGAGTTTACAATCTAAAGACCACACTAATTCTTGGAGATGATACAAATAAAGTTTATGTAACAGAGTTTAATAAATAATATGTAGTTAAATATTGCAATAAGTTATAACACCAAAGTGGAAACACAACTTCACATAAATCATGCCACATGTATCTAGTTGGACCTAGTTTTGTGTGAAAATGAGCGTTCCACATAAACATTATAGCAGAGAATTGGTATTTATACATCCATAAAATGTGCTGCCTTCATCCTGTAAACTTCACAAGAAAGTTAATATGTGGATTTTAACTGTTTACTACAGGCAATGAGGCCATTTTAATTCAAGACAGTTTCAGCAAATTAAGCTAAAAATGTCTCCAAACCAAAACCTCATTTTAAATTCCCTTAGCTATAGTAATCACACAATAAGTATTGTTATAAGAAAATATAATATTACGGAGTTAAATAAGTTATCCACCCTTTAGACAAAACTAAAAGCCCAGCAAATGTAATAAAATCGCAAAACAAACTGTACTCACCCCTCCAATTGTCTGGTAAAAGCTTTGACGGGTATACCATCCTTTGTCTACTAGGTGCTGACACATGACTTCTGTAACCAATTGGTGGCCTCAGTGGTTGCATGCCGAACTAGCATCACAACTCACCAAAGGGATTCACAATGTCAATAGTGTGGCGCATAACCACTGCTGATGGTTATAGGGGTCATCGCTGGGCAGTAGTAGACAAAGAAAATAGCCCTCACACAGCTATTACACTGGACATTTGTATGTGCTTTTAGTTTTGAGTGGATAACCCTTTAATCAATGTCAGACTGGGCTGCACAGCAGTTGAGTTGATTCTTGGTGCCCACCCTACAGCTACTGTATATGACAGTATATAGTGCTTGGGCTCCCCAATGGGTAAGTAGCTTCTCCCTCCACTCCGTAGGTTGTTTTGCCCCATTGATTAAGTAGCTTTGCCCCCAATCAGGTAAGTCGGTAAGCTTCCTAATTCTTAAAAAGTCCCCTTTCTGATGATAAAAAAAAAATTGCCCTCCTCATTCTCTTGCAAAACTTCTGCTGTCTATTACAGGTGATATGACACAGTAATATTATCATGCAACAACATCAGGACCCCCACCTGATGTCTTGCAGGCCTCAGAGTAATTGGCAAGTAGTATTTACAATTAAAGAGAAGATCAGTATCAAGCCTGACCTACTAAAGCGGTTACAAGGCACTGCCCCTGCTCCCACATGGACCAATCCGAGCCTACTTATATGTGATTTGACCCCGAATCTTCATCAGTTATGATTAGCTAACAAATCTTACAACATTCTGCCTAATACTGCTGACCTTCGCCCTCCTACATACCCTATTTCACTATATATAATGCTGACATATCATGCATGCTAGGAATTAGATCTGTCATGTCTCCTATTTCACCCTATCTGTGAATAGAATAAGAGACTAGAGAATGCCAAGCTCAGGGAAATATAGCTTTCTATAGTTTGTCAGAATTTTCAACTGAAATTCATTTAAACAGCTTTTCATAGGAAAATACTGAATTAAGTCATAAGAACTATACTTCCCTGAACTCAGTCTCTCATTCACTACACTATGCTGTCATCAGATAGTAGGCACGGTAGGTCAGCTTCAAATGCTTGACTACTATGTTCATTTGAACTGCCACAAGCAAACACACAGTAGTAAAATAGTTTAATAAAATAACATGACCTGTCTGTAAATGACTCCATACAGGGATGACTGGGCAATCCCACAATAAACTCTAGGTAGTACTTGACATTTATGCTAGCAACATGTGTCTTCATGTGGCTGCCTCATTTCCAAACCATACAGTCATTCAGAGAGTTTATTTCAAAGAGGATTGAAATGTCTCTATGAAATCTCAGTTTAGTCACGTCTCTGCACACAAAGGGCTGGATCTCCAAGAATTACTGAGGATTTGGCTTCGCGAGTTTACCGCAAATGTTGAAATTAATTTTCTTTACAGTGCTTTATATGGTTGGTGCATCTTTAGACTATGCCAACAAGTCTCAACATTAGGATTTGCCAAAAAAAGTTATATAATCCCTGCTATTCTGAAACACTGTAAAATTAGAATAGTTGTTTGTAGATTCCAGATGTTAGATCTCAACAAATGGAGCTGTATGCTTAACACTAGGACCTTGATTTTGAGAAATGAAACTGCATGAGGAAGGGAAAAAAATGACATCCTGATGTTGATACCAATTGTTTCAATTGCTGTAGTCTCACTTTTCTTCTCCATGCCCTCTCAACAAGTACTGTAGGTTAAAATGCTTAGTTTCCTGGCAAAGATCCACAATGAGCTGGACGGATGTTGAAACTGTGTAATAGCGTCTGTCATGTTCAGTATTGCCACTGCTACACAAATAGCAGGCTGTAAAAAGTTCAATCACTCTTACATGAAATATTACAAAATCAAGACAAATTTTTCTCTCAGTGCTTCGCATATTTGAACGCTAACATTATATCATCAGGGATTATAAACATGTCGCCGTGCAGCTATTTACATGTGCTTGACTTGTTGACTACAAGCTGTTCTCTGCACAAGAAATCTAAATATTTCCCCTGTAATTGAAAAGTATTTTAATAACGACAAGCAATCCAAACATGCTGACTGACTTTGACATTTCACTTATCCATGCCCTATAGGGTGAATGTCACCCTCAGACATATTTGACCCTTCTAGTTCAAAGGTCAAGTGGGATATGAGCCAACCAAAATACTGCTAATCATATGGGATCAAACTTGATGCCACAGATTGCTTATTTATTCTATGCTTAGGGATTTAAGGATTATCCAATTCTTGTTCCTAATTAATAAGACTAGGTCCCAACATTAAAGACATCTAAGAAATCTTCTTCTTAACATTGTAAGGGCTTACAGCAGCTTTGGACTGGACTACATAGCTACAACAGTATAACAGTTTAGATTGATAATGACGCTAATAAGAAGAACAGCACCGGTTCAAAGGGATTGTCCATCAAACTAGAAACAAAGTCAAAATCTCAAATTGCTTGCCTCAGACTTTATCCATCTCCCTGTGATGTTTTCTTTGCTAATTTGCAGCCTACTTGTGTTATATATAGCCATTGTCTGCAGCATTTGTTGTTGTTTAAAAACATTTTCCATTTGTCCTGTAAAACTAAAAGTTCCAGGATCCTTTGCTGTGTTTTGTCACTTCTTTTCTCCCAATCTCAATATCAGTGCAGGCCCTGTTTCCTATCTAATGCTGTAAGCCTTTGGGGGCAGGACCAAAGGGGGTTTGGCTCTAAAGGGAATGTGTCATTAAAAAATGACTTATTGTTTAGTGCACATTTTTATGTTAAACACATTTTTTAAGAATTTATTTTTTATTTCTTAATTTTTCATATCACTTTCAATATTTTGATAAAAATTCTTAAGTCCTGCAGTTTTCACTTTGGCCACAAAGCCTAATAATCATGTCCCTGTTCTGTAGAGAAGATTTTCAGCAGTCTGCTTATTATCAGCACAGGCAGGATCAAACTGAAAGATGACAGCAAATTGTATAGATAACACAGGATTCACCATGTCCCTGTGGACCTATAGAAGTCAATGGGACTGATCCAGTTCACTGGCTCCTATGCGCATGAAGCTGCTGTAAAGCATCTCTAAATGCTGTTAAAAGCAATGCAGACAAGAATGCTGTCCCCACAGTCATATATAGATGACTAAGAAATCTACAATCAGAAAATAAAAACAGCTATGAAGAAATGAATATGTATCAGTGTTCTGTTTTAAGTAAAAAAAGGTGACAGATTCCCTTTAAAGGCTGCCCTAAAGAATGCCACACCAATTTTGGTTACCTGTCCACCTGGGCTCGACATATAGCTATTTTGTGTATTTGAAGACACACAGAACCGCAGAGCTTCTGGTCATCAACACTCTTAATACAGAACAACAGAAACCACACATAAAAGTTAATGAAAGTATATTACAAAAGTGTCTAACTTTGGGAGACATATTATTAAGAGTTTTTTTCCAATGGGCAACCCTTGTAAGGTACCAATATGTTATTTACAGCTGTCCTTCTGACCTCCCAACCATGGCCATGCTTGACTTCCATGACTCCATTAGAATTTAACTTAGAGAGTTGTGGCCAGCATTTATTCATTCTCCACCTGGATGTGGCATCGAGCAGCTGTCTCACTGGAAAGGGTTTGGAGGTCCTTAATGTTGGATCTGGTGTGGATTCCAGAGGTGGGGCCCACATCTATCAGATATTTATGGCATATTCTATGGATGTACTTAAATGTCTAAGGTGGGGATACTTAAATATCCTAAGCTGACCCTATTTATGTACATAGAAATAGCATTGCTTATTTTCTGTCTTTTTTTTTCTTAATGTCTGGTTTGTTATAAAAGTAAATGTCAATGGTGTTAAGTGTTCAGCTATTTATCCTTCCTCCCCGAGTTCAGCGTTAGAGAAATGTTAACTCACAGTCTTATTATGCATCTATTTCCTAATGAGCACTTAGTATTCATGACCTGAGGTAGATCTGACTACTGACACTTCACTAAGTGGGATTTAATGTGGATAAGATTAGTTTACGCTTCGTAATGTGGCATGGAATGCAAACCATGTGTATTCCAGAACTGCTGACTTTTGTGGATTGCACTTCTAAATAATGAAAGTAACAGTTATTGTCAAGCAAAATCAAGGAGACTTTTTCTAAAAATAAAACTGTCTACAGCAACTTGGAAAACAAACCAAAAATGTCCTAAAATAGTTCCTAACAGAGGCTCAACAAGGGATAACTGGCTAGCAAGACAGACATTTCGGGGCTAACTGCATGAAGTACAAAGGTTAGCAGAAAGAGGAGGAGAGATCCTTTCTCCTTCTGATGTGTTTATTTTCAATACAAGAAATAAACTCTGCTAATTGCACATTACAAGAAAAATGACTAACTGACTAAAAATGTGACATGACAGCAGTGTAACACGGAAAATCACATTTACAATGGAACTCCATTCATAGTTTACATTACCATTTCTGCTGCGAATAAAAATTCTGTTGAAATAGTGACTAATATAGAACAACGTTTTTTCTAAAGACTTTATTCTCCAATTTCATTGTGCCTGACAGTGGACCACAGCTATCACATTTTTTTTACAGTAGAAGGAGCGTAATCTTCTGCTCAGTGTCCTCACCTGCTGGGGAATGCACTTTGCATGATCCCAAAAGAAAAGTCGGAAAAATGGAATGCACCGCTTGACAATTAAAAGGGTATAACTATACTATTCTTTCTCGCCGCCATCTCAAGCAATAGCTGAAAGCTGCAGTGAGAAGAGAACTCACCTATTTATTATAATATTAGATAACCAGTTATTTCACATATAGTGATTATCTGTAAATGTTAGACAACACAACATGAACAATGGTTCCTCAACATACAAAAATAAATGGTCCTGGGATAACCATTGTATGTTGAGACTACAGAAAGCTACTAACTGGTTCTGAAGCCCCAACATTTCACCCCACTATTATGCAGAATAAAGATGAACCCTTTCAGACTTTTGACATACATTTACATTATATCTGAAAGTAAGTAAGGAATGGATTCACACGTTGAGCCTGCTCCATACATGGAAAGTAACAGTTCTGACCTTATAACCCCTTAAATGCTGTTTTTTTGAAAAACCACAGCATCTATAAAGACAAATAAACAGTATTGCACACCACTCTGCTTCCTGATTGTCCCCACTAGCCTTCAGGGGAAATTTGGGGGTGCAAGCGCATGGTAGCCATGGAAATAATTAAAGCCTCTATGGTTGACATCGTACTACTATTACATCCTAATTTAGGCAAGGTGTAATTGAAGAGCCATTATTTTATACTGTTACAGTTACATAGATAATACGAATGTAAGAGACAAATACTCCTCAAGCACATTTTTAAGCTTTGTTTTCCTCTACTGAAAACCATAAGGCATGAATCTACCTGCACTAAAGGAATATTTCATTTCTGATCCTAAAATTGCCATGACACTGGATCTACATTCTAATAGACATTTTATAAGGCTATATAAGGATTAGTATTATTCGGTTGTAAGTAGTTATCTAAGCCTTTTTTGAGGCCCTCAGCTATTATTGCTGGGGCAGCCATTCCACATATTCACAGTTTTTATGGTAAGAAGGCGAATTTCTCATCCAGATGATCTTACCGGGCACAGACATTATTGTCTTGCATGTACCAAAGGTCATCTCCTGGGCAAGGGCCAGTTGTCCTCATGTGTTCATCATGAAAATCAATTCAACCCGATATAAATGATGGCCCCCCAATACCTGAAGAATCAAGGGGAGCCTATGCATCACCCAAATCAGGTACTTTTGGACCACACGATGTAATTTTTACTTTAAAGCTCTGAAAGGGAGTTGGGTGCACCCTTTTTAAAGTACCCGGGGTTGTGTGGCACTCATCTATGCTGAACGCTTTATAAAGTATACTTGCAATGTTTGTTTTTTTATTATGTAATGCTGCCACCCTGGGTAAAGGTTTCATTTTTTTATATCCACGTTTTCCTGCTCCCTTTAACCATTTTCCCTAGTGCATTGTTTCCCCCGTTCCCCCCCTCTCTTAAATGCTCTGTTTCTCTTGTCACCCCTCTTTGGATGTGGGGCAGCTTTCTATCTTCACTGGATGTAATTGTGTTTTAACCGCATGGCTACATTTTCAAGGGAAATTCATTAAAACTTAAATTAAGAACTCCATTGCATCCCCTCACATGCAATGGCAACACCTGGAAATTAATGTCAACGAGTTCCTGTCACCATTAGCTTACAAAACTGCACTCACAACCTTCCCGGGGCTTCCTAACGTATATCTGGCAGAAAGTCAAAACACAGCTGAATCTGCAGTTCCTGCAAGACCCACACAGTTGCAGGCAAGCATAGAGCTGCCCCATCTTAGAGACATGGCGTCCTAACCACGTGCACAAGCTGCGCCCATCTTAAAGAGTCCCAAAACCAAAAATAACAGGGATTAACTTTCTACAAAGGGGCCCGAAAGGTCCTCTGTCGCTGCATCTAGCCAAATGCATCTGGGCACCAAAGACTCAGACGTGCAGGAAACAGAGTCCATGTTTCAGGAAGAACAAATTGCACGATCTAAATGTGTCAGCAAACCCACACAAAAGTTTAGAGAGAACTTTGAAATAACTAATGAAGAGTTCCGCGATAATCTTGATGATTTATGGCAAAGAACTGAACACTATATAGCAGCCATCTCACGCTATGACAGTGACGCAGCAACGTTAACAACAACAGTGAATCGCTTATCTGCCAACTATGAACACTACCAGCGGCTCTCTGCTAAGTATATCACATTCCTGAGTAACACTGATTTTGACGATGCCGCAGCATTCCTAGCTGAGAGAGAAACTTTACTCCAAACAAAAGATGCCGTAGTGAAAGGTGCAAAAGATAAGGCAGAACTCCGCATTGCACACCTGCAAGAAGTAAGGTCTCATCAGTCTGCATCAACCAAACGTACGCTGTCATCTTCAAGAACTTCCCACTCCAGAAGGTCAACATTGCATGACAAGCTGATAGAAATCCGTGCTGACGCAGAAGAAGCTAGCATCAGAAGCTCCTTTGCCAAGAAGGTAGCAGAAATGGCTCAATGACAGGCAGAAATGGCTCAAAGACAAGCAGAGACAGCGGCCCAACTAAAGATTCTCCAAATGGAAAGGGAGGAAGCAGCTCCCTCAGCCAAGCTAAAGGTTTTCAAACAAGCCTTAAGCCAAGACAATAACCTAGACTGTTCCATCCCTGCAGAAGTTGAAGACCCAGCTGACCGCACCGCCAACTACGTGCTAAAGCAATCACCTCCTGCACCACCTGCTATGTCGTATGCAACAACGCCACTTAAAACCTACCACACTGCTGTACCTAAGAAGCATCAGAGGATGCCACCTATACAGAAAAAGGGTAATTTCCAGCATCACACAACCAGATCCTCAGAGATTTAAACCGCAGCTTAACCCTTATGCAAATCATTTCAACCTGATTCATCTCAGCCCCATATGCCAGAGAATGTTCACGCCCCAGGGATATCACAAGGTAATCTGGTGACACCAGGTGGGAGATCAGACATGTCAGAGTTTGCTAGATATATGATACGACGGGAACTGATAAACATTTGTCTCTCAAACAGGGCTGGACTGGGAATAAAAATCAGCCCTGGCACTAAGCCCCCAGCAGCCCCCAAACAATATCCGCTTAAAAAATGTCCCTTGTTCTCGCACCTCGCCTCTGTCAAAAAGAACCTACACTATAAAGCTGCTTTCACCCGGAGCGTTTTTGGTGCATTTTTGATGGGTTTTCGGGGCGGTTTTGTGCAGAAAGTCATAGCAGTTAATTCTGAACATTTCTCCACAAAATACGAATCAAAAATGCACCAAAACCGCTCTGTGTGAGAGCCCCCTACACACAAGCGAGAGAAACAGTGGTGCAGAGAAACCCCTCATCACAGAGTCAGGTGTGCACTTGCTTTACAATCAGGGACAAGCCCAACACTGACACTACATCAGCACCAGCATAAACCTACAACCCCACCAATCACATCACCAGTAGTCAGGTCACCATCACATGAACACGCACTGACTCAACACAGAAAGTAAACTTCCCGCTGACAGCAGAGACTCACAGGAGACGTCATCTCTGATGGGAGTTGTTCTCTTCCCCTTTTTCTTCTTCTGGCCCAAACCTCCATAAACGTCTTCTCTAAATGAGTCGTTCCTTCCATTCTCTCTCCTGTTCGGTACGCATGCAATGCCCTTCTTCTAGTGGTCATACTCGTCCCTGTAGAATTTACAACAAATACATCTTAGACTCCTCTCTCTCTTCCAGCACTTTCCTATCAATTCCCCAAACAGCGTCTGTTAGACCCTAAAATTAGAAATTAAAAAATGTCAGATAAGTGGCATGTAAATAAGGTAGACCCCCATTTTGGCGGCAAGGGCCAGTATGTAGGGCAGGCGGGCCAGTATGCAGGCAGGCAGGGCCAGTATGCAGGCAGGCAGGGACAGTTAACAGGAGACAGGGCCAGAATACAGGCAGACGAGCCACTTATAGGCAGAAGGGACAGTATATAGGCAGGCAGGACAGTGTATAGGCAGCCAGGGCAGTGTATAGGTAGGCAGGGCTATTATAGGCAGCCAAGGCGTGTATAGGTAGGCAGTGCTATTATAGGCAGCCAGGGAAGGATATAGCAGCCAGGGCAAGGGGCATCATATGCCAGGGAGGGTTTAGGTAGCCATGGCAGGGATTCATATAGCCAGGCAGGGTATAGGTAGCCAGGCAGGGTTTCAGTACCCGGGCAGGGGGAAACATATAGCCAGGGCAGGGTATAGGTAGCCAGGGCAGGGGATCATTTGCCAGGCAGGGTATAGGTAGCCAGGGCAGGGTTATAGGTAGCCAGGGCAGGGCATCATTTTCCCAGGCAGGGTATCAGTAGCCAGGGCAGGGCATCATATTGCCGGGCAGGGGCTGTATTTTAGCCAGGGCAGGGCTATTTATAGGCAGCCAGGACAGGGGCAGTATATAGCCAGGGCAGGGCTAAATTTTAAAGGGAGCCTGGGCAGGGGCAGTATATAGCCCGGGCAGGGCTATTATAGGCAGCCCGGGCCGGGGCAGTATATAGCCAGGGCAGGGCTATTATAAGGCCCGCCAGGGCAAAAGGGGCAGTATATAGCCAGGGCAGGGTCAGTATATAGCCAGGCAGGGGCAGTATATAGCCAGGGCAGGGCTATTATAGGCAGCCAGGGCAGGGGCAGTATATAGCCAGGGCAGGGTCAGTATATAGCCAGGGCAGGGGCAGTATAGGCAGCCAGGGCAGGGTCAGTATATAGCCAGGGCAGGGGCAGTATAGGCAGCTAGGGCAGGGGCAGTATAGGCAGCTAGGGCAGGGGCAGTATATAGCCAGGGCAGGGGCAGTATAGGCAGCCAGGGCAGGGGCAGTATAGGCAGCCAGGGCAGGGGCAGTATATAGCCAGGGCAGGGGCAGGGGCAGTATATAGCCAGGGCAGGGGCAGTATATAGCCAGGGCAGGGCAGGGGCAGTATATAGCCAGGGCAGAGCAGGGGCAGTATATGGGCAGGGGCAGTATATAGCCAGGGCAGGGGCAGTATAGGCAGCCAGGGCAGGGTCAGTATATAGCCAGGGCAGATGGGGAGTATATGCAGCTAGGGCAGGGGCGGTATATAGCCAGGGGAGGGTCGTATATAGCCAGGGCAGGGGCAGTATAGGCAGCCAGGGCTGGGGCAGTATATAGCCAGGGCAGGGGCAGTATAGGCAGCCAGGGCAGGGGCAGTATAGGCAGCTAGGGCAGGGGCAGTATAGGCAGCCAGGGCAGGGGCAGTATAGGCAGCCAGAGCAGGGGCAGTATATAGCCAGGGCAGGGGCAGTATATAGCCAGGGCAGGGGCAGTATATAGCCAGGGCAGGGGCAGTATAGGCAGCCAGGGCAGGGGCAGTATATAGCCAGGGCAGGGCAGGGGCAGTATATAGCCAGGGCAGGGGCAGTATAGGCAGCCAGGGCAGGGGCAGTATAGGCAGCCAGGGCAGGGGCAGAAGATAGCCAGGGCAGGGGCAGTATAGGCAGCCAGGGCAGGGGCAGTATATTTGCCCGGGCAAGGGCAGTATAGGCAAGCCAGGGACAGAAAGTAGTTTAAAAAAAAAATAAAAACGTAAAAATCACCCGGACACCTGCTGTCCCGTCCTTTTTAAATTGGGGACCCGGGGGGGGGCCGCTAATGCGAGTGCGGGGCCGCGGGGCAGGCGCGCGATGAGGGTCATTACATCGCGGGGCCTGCCCCCCCGGCCCTTGGGAGCTGAAAAAGAGGGGATCAGTAGACCCAGATTTTAAAGGCCTCAGTAAATGTTTGCCCCGGGGGTTTTGCGGGACGGGGGGGGGGGTGAGGGGCCCCATGGCGGGGTGGGTGCCCCGGCCATGCAGCCTTTGTTGGGAGGGGGGGGGCTGTCGGCCCCTTTCCCAAAGGGGTCCGGTCGCTGATGGGGACCATTGCGGCCCCTTTTGCGGCCCCCAGCCCGGCATCGGGGCCGCCGGGGGGGGGAAAAACCCCCCTCTCGGCCGGGCGACCCGGGGGGGCCCCCTGCGGCCCGGCCTAGCGGCCCCCCGGGGCAAATGCCCGGTTTCCCCTTTGGTCAGCCCGGGGCCTGCCCCAAAAAGGGTTCGTGACCATGCTGAAAATTTAAAAGCCTGGAAACCCAAAATTTGAAGCGTAATCAATGACCTTAACCTCACTCCCAAAGGGAAGTGCTTGACTTGCTTGTTAACTGGTTGGCCCGTTTCTGGGGGAACCCCGAGAAAAGGGGAAAATTGAGAGCGTTCATGTGGGTAAACTCAAAAGAAGGTTTGTTTGCAGAAAAGGGAAAAGACTTGAAAAAGACTTACGGCAGTTCTGAAGCTAAGAAATTTGCCTTTTTTAAGAGACTTCATCCCTTTTCCAAAAAGATCACCAAAAAGGGAAACCCGAAAGCTTCAAGACTTGATGCCCATAAAGGGGCTGAAATGGACCCGTCTGTCTGTACGGAGTTACCTTGTTACAGCTCACGGTTTTTAAATCCAGTAGTGCCCAAAATTACCTTATGGCATCCCAAAAAAAATTTGGGCGGGACAGGGGCTCCAGTTTAAAAAAAGTGAAACAACGTGCCCTTTTCCCCACGCTTCCCCTATTTTTCCAGTTAATCAGTGCCCCAAAGCTGGGGAAAAAAGAATCTTTTCCAGTTTGATTTCACAGAATCTGCTCTACCAACTTCATCACCCATGCTCAAGGTATGAAAACCCAAAAACAAGCAAATTTTAGGGGACTTGAGGGGAACGTTTTGTTTGGAAAGGGACGATTTCCCTTTTCACTGCATCCTGCCCTAGACGGGGACGCCCCTTTGTCCATAAAGAAAAAAAAAAACCCCTAATCGTCGTTTTTCCTATCCACAAAAGACTATCCACTAAAGGAAATTTTTCGGGGGTTGGGCAAAAATTTGAAAGAACGCAAGAAAACTTAAGGAACCAAAGGAAAGTGTGTTAAAAGTGTTGTGTTTCTTCAAAAAAATTTTGTGAAAGATGTAAGGCTGTATAAAAGTGTACTGAATGCTTTAGTGACAAACTTGTTGTAGCCATGATCCTACCGCTTCTCTGCAACCCACAACCTCAAGCAACATTTTAAAGCCATCACAAAAAACCCTGGCGGGGAAACCCCTCAGCTCAAACTTTGCTATACCACTGTCTCCTACTCCTGCATGGAAGTATGTCACAAAAAGGAGGGCCCCCCAAATTTCTGCGCCAAAAGGGGTGTCTATGAGGTCTATCCGGGGAAAGGGGAATCGAAAAGGCCCCCAGGATTATTGCTATAATTTTGATGAAAAGAGCAACAGGTTTTCTAGCAAAGGGAAGTTCTTTGGATCTTCGGTTAAAGGGGAAGCAATATCATACACCCCTTAAAAAATTGCTTTCCCGGGCGGGAAAAGAGACCCTTTGGGAGAAGAAACCACTGGATACCTCATTTCTCCAAATTTAAAGGGGGAAAATTTCCAAAATTTTCCCTTTCCAAAAGTTAATTGAAAAGTAACCCGATAACCCGATGATAAAGGAAAAAATTCGACTCCTGAAGCTGTTATCATCATCCCCAATTGTGAAAAACCAAACGAAGGAGGTTTTTCTATGGACATGAACGCTGAAATCCCCTTTCTTACTGGGAAAAGACATTTGGATTCCATAAAGGGCCCTCAACAATCAATGGTCCAGATGATGCCCCCTATCCCCCAAAGACTTGGGGCCCAGGGTGGGGAATCTTTTGGCAATGTGTGGTTTTGGGTAGGGAAACTTAAACCGTCTCAAGTGAAACCCCTTTTTTAAAACCCTTTTTCTCAACCCAAAGGTCGCACAAAAACCCCTTAAAGCCATGCCCTCATCCCTTACGAGGTTTAAAAGGGCAAACTTTTTAATTTCAGTAAAGCCCCCAGAATCATTTATGCCTTTAATTTTTTTGGAGGAGCGGGGTTTCAAACAAAACCCAAAACGACAACGGGGTAAGGGCCCTTTTCCTAGAAGATAAATGGACCAAAAGAATGCTTCAAGGTCAATCTAACCATTGGGGTTTCACCCCCTTTCCCTTTTGGGGTGAAGAGCCAGGCTTTCCCAAAAACCGGGAAAAGCATTATCCAGATTCAAACTCCTTGCAAAGTACATTAAGAAAAAAAAGCCCCGAGATTTAAAGAAACACTAAAGTGGCCAAACTTGGAAAAAATTTTCTAAAAGGGCCACGCAGGCCCGCTTCACCTTTGCAAGGCATGAAAAAATGCTGGTTTTTTCCCTTTCCCTTTTGGGGTTTATCACCCACGAAAACCCCAAACCCGATCGGGTGGTGTTTGGACCCCCAGTGCAAAGCATCTGGGGGTATCCCTGAAAGCGTTTTCCTAAAAGGCCAGGGAAACCCGCAAAAAAAAACTTGGTTGGGGGTGCTTATGAGGGGTTCCAAAAAAGGAGACATTGCCTTCCCCTGGAAATTTAGCAAAAAGGGTTTCCCTTTTTTTCATCGAGAGAAGACCACAAAAAAATTACCTCAGGTTTCTGGGCAAAAGGGCAATACAATAAAGGGAAAATTTATGAAAAACCGCATGAAGGTGCATGTGTTCGGTTTAAAAGTCCCTTACCTTTCTGTCGTTTTTATGGCCCAAAAGGACTGCTGCCGTTTGGGGGGTAAGTTTGGGAAGGTTCCGTCAATTTGCTGATAGAAAATTTTACGGGGACGACACATAATCCTTGTTACAGCAGAAGAACCCATAGACTGCCAAAAGAACACAAGGTATGTGTTTAAAGCTTGTTGCTTTTAAAAAAATTTTTCCTCCAACATACTGCTGTTATAAACCCCCTTTCGCCCCACGATTGTGCCCAGAATTCAAGACTTAAACCCTTTGGGAAAAGACGCCCCTCCATGCAGAGAAGTTGGGGTTTGAGATGGATTGTTAAATGATTCTCTTGGCTTCCGGAAAAATTGTACCAAAAAACCATTACAACGGGGCCCCCTTGTGGTGAAAAAGCCTATATGTTTCCATGTGATTGTAGGCCTTTGATGTAAGGGCAAATTCCTACAAAGGGGACGCTCTCAAAGACTATTGGGGTTTGGGGATGCCCCACTGCCCCTTGAAAGCGCGGAAAGGGGAAACCTGGAAAAGAATCCCCGACGCCTTGGACAGGATTCACATCCATTTTGCTACATTCCAGAATCTTCTCCACAAGCCAGAGAAGGGAAGCCCCACATTTTTCAGATGCATCAATGAGGCCATCGCTGCCCTCTGTTAAAATGAAGGAAATTGACAATTGCAGGGATAAGGATACTATTAAACTTTTTGGATACCCTTTGGGGGGCTTAGAAAGAGGTGGAAGGTTTCCCATCTAAACCTATTGCCAAAACACCTTTTTTGAGAAAAAATCGCATCATCCCAGACATGTCATGGGGCTATACCCTACGGGGAACCCCGGGGGAAATTAAAAGGAATGTTCCATTAAAATTTCCCTTTTCCAAATTTATGAAAAAGAGACATATGGAGGTTTTCATAAACGTGGTACTCAAAATGGATTAGATAAAAAAGCCCCAGAATAAAAAGTAAATAGAGAAGATCTTTTAAAAACCCAAGAAGCTAAATTGAAGAATTTTGGGTAAAAGAGAAGAAAAAAGGTACAATAAAAAAAACACTTTTATACACATTAGCCCACATTTAATAGGATCTGCGAATTATTAAAAAAACATCTTTTTAATAGGAGACTATAAAAAATAAAAGAACAAAGATTAACAACACAAGTATTGGGTTTTTTCTCTAAACCCCGGGGCATACTTTGAGACGTATTTTTTTCCTAGCACTTTTCGTCCCCGAAAAATTTTATGTATGTTTGGTTATCGTTAAAGGGCATGTATGTGTGGACATCTAAGATGCACTACTTGTAATTATGTTCAGATCTCACATACTTTTCTTTCCCCACATCTCAGAAAAACTAACCACAAAATCCCGTCATATAAAAATTGAAACACAAAAGGGGGTCATTATTAATTAAAAATGCGGCACATGCCCTTTACAATACGTGGGTTTGCACATCATGTACCCTAAAGACACTTTCGTGGCACATTTTGGGAAATGCCAAAAAGACCCCCCAATATTGGAGTATCTAGGGCATCCAAGCATTTTTAAACATACTTTTTGGGAAAGATAAATCGGATTTATAGTTCGGGGGAAAAGAGAGATTTAAAAAAACCAAAGAAAGGTGGAGACTTTTAAAAAGGAAATTGCTGGCACGAGAAGCGTGGTGGTTTTTTTAAACTTGGAACAAAGACATCCCCCCTTTTTTTTTAAAAACAAACGTTTATTTAAAAGCAATTTTAAATTTTTTTTTTCAAATACATCGAATTTTTTTTTTAACTATCAGTAACATTCTTAATGTTTGTATTTACTTTTGCCGGCCCATTTCACTTTATGTGACGTAGTGTAAAGTGAGGAGGGTCGGGTTTAAAAATTTTAATTAATGAAATTTTATTGTAACTTGATCCCCAAAAGACAAAGGGAGCTTCGGCTCTAAAAACGCGTCGGCGGGGATGCGATAAAATTTGATACCTGTCAAAAATTTTTTTAACCTTTTAAAAAAAACCTGGAACCTCATTTTTCTCTTCCCCCCCATGATTTGCCGTTTTCGCTGGTTTTCTTCATTTCCCTTTTTTTCCTTTTGGTTTTCCTTTTGGACTGGGGCTTTCAGTCTTTTCAATCCGGGCTTTTGGGCAACCATGCAAGCATACCAGGTGAGCTGCCCAAAACCCTTTTTTTTTTTGTTAATTGAAATTGCATTTAAATTTTTCATGGGGGGGACCTTTTTGGGAAAAGGCAAAAACTAGCCCTTTAAACCAGGCACCCCACCCAAGATTTTGAACTTTTTTGGCGCTTTTACTTGCGGAGAAGGATCGTGGACTTTTTTAAACATGAGTTTGGGATATTCTTTGTGGATGCCCCCGGGGGTTCACACTGCCCGGGAAAGGGTTGCCCCTGGGTTACATAAACAATAAAACAAAAAGTTTCTATGTCTATGTCAGAAACCAAATTGAAAGGTTTAAAGGAAAATCCTCAAACCCCAAAAGCAGTGGCACTATGTTCCTTTCTCACCTCAACCCGTGGGCTGGCCACCAGAACCCTCGTTCTGTTTTGGCCCCTTTCCAAAATCTCTTGGGTGAAGGTCCAGAGTTTTTGCTGAACGAGAGTAAAGGGAAAAATCTGGTGAAAGAAGATTCAGTCTTCAAGACCCCCGACAAACGATCCCTTTTTTCGTCCCCGAAGGGGAATTTCCCTCATCACCCCAAATCTGAAAGGGGTTCCCGGGTTGAAAATTGTCCCCGGGTTTTAGAGCTTCCCAATGGCTAAAGCTCGTAAAGCAAACCCGCCAAGGTTAGTTCACCCTCGCACAGTGCTTTTACGCCCAAAGGGTGATATTATTGATTGTCATGGTTGGCCCCGGTGTCAAAAAGCCCGGTCCTGCAGGGAAGACCCTATACACTAAGTGAGAAAGTTAGTGATACGTAAAGGGGCAAATTTGAGTGCCTTTCATACTGAACTGGGAAAAGTCTTCATAAAAAAACAGGACATTCAAAAAACCCGCAATGTTGGGCAAAATGGGGAAACCCCGTTTTTACGCTACAAAAAAACTTTTAAGTAAATTTACCAAATGTCATCCCCCGGAAATTTTCCCGGAACATCCCCACTAGGGATTAAACTACCATTTTTTTTAAAAATGTTTCCCGATCATCTGGTTTTTCCAGTTATTTTTGTCTGTTTTTTTTAATTTGTCTTTCAGGTTTCCAGAATCATTTATTCACAACAGAAAAGAAAATTTTTCATTATGTGGGTTTTTGGGGTTGTGAAATCCAAGGATTTTTGAAAGGGGGGTATCTTAAAAAAGCTTTTTATATGTATACTAAGCAATGTTTTTGTTTTTTTTTTTTTTATTTAATGCGCCCCCCCCTTTTGGCTAAAGGTTTCCAAATTTGGGTTTTTAAAATCCAGTTCTGATCCCTTTTAACCCCAAAATTTTTCCCCTAGTGCATTGTTTCCTCGTCTCCTGCTCTCTCTTAAAATCCCCTCCTCTTTCTTTTCTGTCACCCCTCTTGGCTGTGAGCAGACTTACTCATCTTCACTGTGATGTAGCAATTTTGTTTTAACCCCCATTGGGATACAGTTCTTTTTAAGGTAAAATTTTTATTAAAATTGTACCTTAAGCAACAATCCATTTCATCCTCTCTTTCATGCCCAAATGGCAACAAGCTGGGGAAATTTAATGTCAGCGAGTTTTACTGGGCTACCATTAGCTTATGCAAGAGACTGCCAAATTTACCAAACCCCCTCAGGGTCTTCTCTAACATATATTGTGGCCCGGGAAAAAATCAGCTGGTTCCACAGGCCCTTGGGTTTTCAATGAAGGGGTCATTGTGGGGGTGATTTAGCCAAAGGGGGACCACTTTTTTTGCTTTCGGGGACTCTTCCAGTCTCTCTGTATCTTTGTTGCAACCCGCTGATAACACTCTGTGACACTCTAAGCTCAGTGGCCACTTCCGTCTGAGAACATCCTGCTTGAAACCTCACAATGGCAAGGTACTGTTGATCAATTGTAAGGTGTTGTTTTGTCTCATGACATCAGAATGTGAACAGCCTGATGAGGAGGACTGTTTAAATCCCAATTCAAATTGATCACCTAAACTTATTGAGCAGATCAAACACCTGTTGTGAATTTTGCCATTAAGCTCTTTGTTAGAGATCAGCAAGTTGTGCATACAGTACTGAAACATTGAACAGTTGGACCATGTACATTCTAAAGATGAGATATGGTCTCACTTAGTTCACTTGTAAAAAATGTCAAGAAATGTTATATTCATCCTGAAATTTCAACCATAAGCCAAATATACCTAACATTTTGTGAGTAGTAATTACTAGGCATAAAAAGTAATAATAATATCATCATCATCATCATCAAACATGTCATATACCATATTTATTTACCCTTGCCTATGTCAGTGTGGTGAGAATCTCTCTTTAAGGTAATGAGAATACCCCTTTAATGTGGTGAGAATACACCTTTTATGTTAAAAATGATTAAAACATGATTAAAACATGATTAAAACAATGTCATTTCCTCTTGATACATTCTTTCTAATAAGGTATGTTATATTTTCATATTTCTTTCACTCTGAAATCAAGCCTTGTGATGGTGGGCAGTCACTGAAAATTGTTGTATACAGCCAGCTTTGATCTAATTTATATGATTGACTGTAGTGATGGTACAAATATGAAACTACTTGTGCTGTATTTGATAATCAGTCCTGATCTGTATACAAATGTATGTTCCTACTTAAACAGTTATTAGAAATTCCTCACACCCACCATTACCCTGACGGACTCTTAGCATCACTATAAAGATATCACTTTAGCTTAAAACAGAATATCTGAGTATCCTGATTCAGTAACTGATTAATATGAATAGATGAATTTGAATTTTCCAATTCACTTAGCCGCTCTAAACTCTTTAAATTATTAAAGTTGAAACTTAAATTAATGTTTCAAATATGTAATATTTAAATCATAAAAACAAATTTGTTCACTTGTGGTCACCGGTAGCATAATTAGTTAGTAGCATTAAGGCTCTGTTTGTACAACACTTCTTCTTTACGTTTAGTGTATAATGTCCAGAAATGCCCCCAAAATTGTACGTCCAAATCTGGATAACAGTGGTATTTGTGACCCACTGGCCATATTGGCATTAGTTAAATGTATACATCATCAGCTTTTGAATGATCTATACATTAAAGGACATTAATATAAACTATGGGTGAAGAATGCCCTTCTCAGGCACCCATTTAATAAATTGTTGGCTATTATGACATCCATTTGATGCACACATAATATAAGTTAATAAGTTATCGAAAAGTTCATTAAATATTCATTTAATGGATGTCTGTAACTGATACCGAAGATATGGTATATTAAATGGTGCTGTTAAAAAACAGAACATGTCATGCAAAACAGCCCCCATTTTGAAACAAAAATAAAAAGTTGTGGTTCTTGGAAGGGAAAAATTAAAAAAGTTAAATTAAATATGACATTGGCAGGGAGGGGTGAATAAATAAAATAAATAAATAGATAAACAAATAAAAATAAAGTAAAATGGGGGGCTTAAAAGCAAATGGACAAAAAATAATCAATGAATGAAAACATTGAAAAATAAGTTTCCAATTACATTTACTTGTGCATTTCTGAGCCAGTAACTGGATATGTTTGAAAGTTTGCTTACCAACAGTGAATATAGTGGTTTTCCATGCCTTTGGAGGCCATTAGCACCAGAATCTGCAGACAGTTGTTTCGATTTTTGTCCCTCATCAGTTACAAAGTCTTTATTTTTCAAGGAGCATTTCCTGACTAATAAAACCCCCTACATAGGTTTTGTACACTCCAAAAGGTGAAACATTTCCTCATAGAACTGTATCAAAGAGCCATACAGAACACTGCTCTATACTGACAAAGAGCAAGAACCCCAAACTAGCTGTCTACAGAAGGATGATTTCCTTTTGGAGTAGATTTTGGCTTGGCTTAAATCCCCAATAATGTTTTAAAGCTCTTTAATGTGTCAAATTTGACTCACAGGTAAGCTACCTCCAAAAGTTGGCACTAGAAAGACAGATTTTTTTCCTTCAACAGTTTAGTGCTCTCCACAAGGATACAACATTTCTCCCACCTCCAGATTGGCTATGTCTCCACTGCACACATTTTCAGTCGTTTTTTTCAGTTTTTCGTCTTTTAAAACCGCTGAAAAAATGACTGAAAACAGGTTTAGTAGATTTTAATAGTAAAAACGTTCTGTAGTCTCCACAGAATGTTATTTTTTCTGTTCGTTTTTGCTGCTGGTCGTTTTCTGTAACATGCTGCAAAAAAAACAACAGAGCAGGGCAGAAAATTTACTATTGAAGTCTATATAAACTGACAGACTTTTTTTGGTGACTTTTTATAGCAATCCACAGCAATTTTAATGCTGTGCGTTTCTGAAAAAACGCAAAACGTGCAGAAAAAAACTGTCTTTTTTTAGCTGTTTTTGATATGCACTGGACAAGAAATTCAGTTTTATGATCAGTTTTGGGATTTGGTTTTCAGTGAGTTTTTTGTTGAATGCCGTGCAGACCAAGGCTAAGAGTCTAGGCATGTTGTAGGCCATGGGCGGACTTCTTTTTGCCAGTGGAAAAAAACATAGAATGTCATAACACTGAAGACTCATAGAAAAAGTAAAGGATGAGCAGAGATTTAAATCAATAAGTTTCAAGTTATACTGAGTCTTTTCCCCAAGAATTACAAATCACTCATCCCTGATTATCTGGCTTTATAACATGGTGGTAGCAGATTGGATTGCATTCTCATGATGACAGGTTTCTTTTAATCTTCAGTCATTTTCACCAGCCGTTTTTTCAACTCAGAATCTCATTCTATAGACTTTAAATGCTTGTTTGTCTTAAGGGGGCTATTGAATTGTACACAACAACATAAATATTACATATATACATGTATATATATATATATATATATATAATATATATACACACACACACACACAATAGTGTATATATATATATATATATATATGTATATATACAGGCAGTCCCCGACTTACATCGTTTCAACTTACATACGTCCCTAGTTACAAACGGAGACTTATGGGGCGTGGCTGACATTCAACACTTATTCACGCCCCATGATAACCAAGTGCCAGCATACCACAGCTACACATGAGATACAGAAAGTTAGGTGAAATCTTCTAAAAAACGGCACAGACAGCAAAACAATTGTAAAAACTGTTCCCTTACTATAAAAAACTAAAAAATTTTGTCTTGTTTGTTCATTTAAAAAAAATATACATTTTCCGTTTTCCCTAAATTTCAAAATTAAGAAAAAACCCTACGTCCCTTTCCGTTTGTAAACCCGGGGTGCCATATTATTAAAAAATATATTATATATATATTATATTATATTTATAAAATTTAAAAAGACCTCATAATTCCCCTATATTAAAAAAATTGGTTTTGCTTTAACCCCTTAATGACGACATGTTTTTGACAGCGGGGTTTCAGGTCGTTTTCTGCAGCAATTTTTTGAGGGGGGGTTTTTCGGCCCCCAGTGCATGCGCACTAGGAAAGGCTTATTTAAACAGCTCTGTTTCTAAGCATTTTTGGGTTAAGCAGGGAGGGGGGAGGAAACCTTTGTCCCCCAAACACTTAACCCTTTGATTGCCGGGTCAGTGACGGGGCATAATTTAAAAGGGTTTCCCCCTCCATCAGTGATTGCTGCTCCTGGTGCCCAATCAAGCCTGGTGCCTGTCTGCAGGTAAACCCCAAAGGGTTGAAGTAGCCTGAGGGGCTGTATGTATGTAATCCTGGAAATAAATCAAAATGTGTGCTGCCCTGACTGCTACCTGTGTCAAACTGACACAGATTGTAGTGTATTAGCATACATGAATTTGCTAATACATTACTAAGTATAAGTGTAAAAAAAATTGCACAATAGTTATCCCTTAATGGGATAAAAAAAAGTTCTGAAAAAAGTAAATAAAGTAAATAATAAAATAAAAATAAATATTTAATGAAAAATTTTATTGTGTCCCCATTCCCAAAAAAAAAACCCCTACACATTTTAGGTTAAGATACCTACTGCCCACCTATAGAAGTCACCAAGGTTTTTAAGGTGAATAGAATGGTGTAAAAAATAAAAATAAAAAAAATAAATAAATAAATAATTCTGCAGTAATTTGTGAACTTGAACTATTCCCCCCCAAAAATACAACTTTTCCCAAATAAAACAATAAAACAAATCCCTTAATTTTGCATACTTAAAAGATAAAAAATTTTTGACTGTTAAAACGAAAAAAAAGGAAAAACTAAAAAAATTTAGCTGCTATACTTTTCAGGTGTTCAGCTTAAAAGGTTAAAAAAAGGTTTTTGTTGTCATTTATTTTGCCCTTTTTTGTGCCCCCTTTTTGGGGCGCCCCATGTGGCATTGATGTTGCAGGAGGGTATTTTAGGGTGCCTGCATAGCACAATGCTAAATTAGTAGTGTTTGATGTCATTAAAACTTTGTGAGGTCATACCACATGAGATGCATGAAGAGCCTGCTCAGCTCAGGGGGTAAGAGCACAGTGATCCAGAATAGTATCAGTGTGGGTTTGTGGCCTGTGGACAGTGACAGAGTGATGGGGAGTGTATAGGCACAGCATATCCAAAAAATTGGTTATTGGGCAAAGTGAAAGCAGTTTCCGAGTCCCTAAGGTTGCTCAATATAAATGGTAGCAGGACAGTAAAGCTATATCTACACAACACAGTAATACCGTCGGATTTTTGGGGGTTCAGTATTTAGAATATGCGTAAAATCTGGCGGGCCCTGTGTGAAGAAAAAAATAAAAAATCCTGCTGTAGTCTAAAAACCCGCATGGATTTTTTTTTTGAAGGTTTTTAAAACACGTTTATATTCCCCCCCGGATTTGCTTGGTCCGTACAAAAAACCACAGTCCAGCAAAAGTAAAAGCTGTTTGATTTTTGGAGCCTTTAATTTTGTTAAGGGTATGTTCACCGGTGTATTTGCAGGGCAAAATTCGCCCCCGCAAATTTTCGCCGTTGAAGGGGGCGGGGGGGGCGGGAGCGGGATTGACAGGGGGGGCCCACTTCGCGGCCCTAGACTTGAATTGCCAAACGGGCGTATACGCGCTGTAATTCACAGGGCAATTATCTCCCCGCCCGGCGGCTCGCCGGGCGGGGGTGGGGAAATAATCCATAGTTTTCTATGGAAACTGTGAAATTACGTAAGAAGGGCCCTTTTCGCTGTAATTTGCGCATTCGGCGCGTAATTACGGACCCAAATACGGCCCAAATTTTTAACCCTGTCATAGTTAAGGAGTTTCCAAAAAAAGCCAACCCCACTGTAAAATGTAACATGCTTATTAGAGATGATAAAAGAAAAATGTTTTAGTAGAGAAAATTAGAAAATAACATTGTTCAGTTTGGGGTTCAGTCGAATGAAATAAACAAGAACCCCATTAAAGTCTATGGGAGAAGGACCTATACAGGGGGGGAGAATTGTAATTCCATCCAAATTTTGTAAATGGATTTGTGGGAACAACTTAGTGAAGAAATTTGGCTCTAAGAGGACAGAAAAAAAAACCTGAGAGGCTAAAAATTTCATTCCTTTTTTAAAAGGGTAAAAAAAATTTGGGACGCTTCATGCAGGGGCATATAAAAAGGGGGTGCATTGGTAGAGGTACGGGGGCCCTTATCCCTTTTGAGGCCCAACACCCCTTTGGCACTTGGAGATTTGGAGACGGTGTAACAATTACTGGACTCCCCAAAAAATTTAAAAAAAATAATTTTTTGCACTCAGAATAATTTCACCCCCCAAAAAATATTTTGAAAATATTTCTTTGATGGGAATTGGGACGGTGTGTTATAAATATTTCACCCCAATACTGCAAAAATAAATTTTGGGGCAGTGAGTTGTTTAGGAAATCGAGCACTCTGTATAATATATATCCATGTTAAAAAGTGTTTTTGGGGTTTGGAGCCTCGAACGCCAATAACAGCTTCTGGGTGTGGGAAAGATATAGCCAGCAATACTAAACTCGCTAACTATTGATGTCTATGGAGAGGAAAATGCTATCGAACTAAGAGCAGTCTGCACAGTACAGAGAGTGAGCTGAAAATGGTGTTAACAAGGCAATACAGTGAAATATATATATAACATGGTCATGTGAGTTTAGCTGCCAATGAGAGCCCTACACCTCAGCAATGATGTTTTTGACACTTCTCTGTGCTCTGCACTGATTGGATGGCCACCAAAAGTGCAGAAAGGTGATTGGATGGCCACCAAAAGTGAAGAAAGCTGCTGAAAAGGAAACTGAAAATGGTGTGTCGAACTAGAACTTTACTCGAACGGACAGTTAAATGTTCTGTTCTCTTCGAGTTCTAAAAAAATCGAGATGTTCTCTTAGAACTTAACTTTTCTAGAACAGTTCGTTCAACACTATTGCTTATTCAAAGTTCTCAGACTCTTAACCTCAACACACTGTATCCATGTACTTATCTCACAAAAGTACTTGGCCACCAGAGCATTACGGGGTTGATGATCAGCACTGAAAAGTATTTGAGAAAAATAACAGATTAGCTAGGAACAACAGTATCTAACATGAAGCTTTAACAAGGTCACAGAGAGTTCTGTGAATGTAGGAATTTGCATCTGGTCACATCTACCTTACTTTTATGGGTTTCAATGAAGCTGGTATGTCATGTATCCCTTGTGTTCATTTGCTGTACTTACAAGCAAATTGCTAAGGAGTTCAGCAAGGAACCACATCCTCCCACAGGAAATTCTTACAAGACTTTTTTGATAGGAAAAGAGTATTTTCTTCATCCAAGTGCATTTTGGTTTAGTCATACAAGATTGATTCACTGATCAGAAAATAAATAAATAATCTTGCACCTAGGATCTTTGATGTTTCTGCACATAGAAGTTTAGACCTATGAAAAATAAATGCAACTCGAGTACTGTTTAAAATGTAAAACAATGAGAATACTTTCTGTGCTTGTGCCAAACTTTATGTTCTCATTCCTGACATGAGTGAAAATATAATAACTTCAGGCAGCACGGTGGCTCAATGGTTAGCACTGTCACCTTGCAGCACTGGGGACCTGGGTTCCCACCAAGGATAACATCTGCAAGGAGTTTTTAGGTTCTCCCCATCCAGGGAGTCAATCCAATCTAATAAATCCATGCTTTATTATTCAGGCAGGGGTGTAACTAGAGAAGCATGGGCCCCACAGCACACTTTCGAATGGGGCCTCCCCTTCCTTTCCCCCTACCACTCCCCCATCCCTGACCACGAACATTTTCCAGGACCTCTTAATAAGTCATGCAGTTACTAGATAATACAAGGAGAAAATACTTCACCATACATATCACCATAATACTGCTACTAAACAAATCTACTATACCAAGACCAACATTACCAACTACACTACTACTTAAATACCTGATTATACTGCCAGAACAGGACCACAAATTATCACCACATAGTGACTAAATAATACACCCGTACTATTACTGAATAAAAATCATAGTGGTATATACCAGTGTGCTGAAAAACATACGAGTCCATCCAGCACTCGATCCTTTTAAAAAGTATGAATCTTTATTGTCCCATATTTAAAAGACAAAAATAGTTAAAAAGCAAAATACAACATAGTAAAGCTTGACGCGTTTCGGGTCTAAGTATTGTTACAGACCCTTAAACATAGTCTATATACCAGTGTACACAGGCTCTGCAGACTATATATTACCACAATACAGTGGCCATATAGTTGTAGATACCAGTGTAGACAGGTTCTGCAAACATATAAGTGATTTTAGTGCAGTTACATTTTGTGACTTACAGGTGACATTTCTCTGACAAGTCGTTGAATTTCTATTTTGTTCTTCCCCTGGTCCAGACCACCATGATGACTTCTCCCAGCTACCACTCATCCATGCCAATTTGGACACAATTATCTTAGAATCCTCACTTTTCCAGCACCTCCCTCACAGTCCACCACCTCTGTACAAACTTCCCAGGGGTGACAGAGTGAGTACAGGCCATAGCTTGGGGTGGACACCTGGTATGCTTAAAGCCTAAAACCTTAGGCTCCTCCAGCAGATGAGCAGAGGAAAGCTTGGGGCAAAGGGACTGGGCATTCTGAGATAGGATGTGCTGGGCCCTAGAGGCACCAGGTCCTAAAGTAGTTCCGCCCCTGCGTTCAGGCACTAGATCTGATAAAGTTTATTTTATACAAGGGTATCAGTGTACGTGTTTGGTGTTTTTGAGGCTATAAACCAATGTCACTAATGTAAGGTTTACACAAAAATCAGTTAGGAAATGTCAGTCTAGTCCAAAGAATACTAATATAATTCAGACCATCAGAAAAGAAGCACTAACTGAACAGTCACATTTCACCAAAGTGAAAAGGTGGTAAGGTAAAACAAAAAGTGAGCGATCTGGCCTATTTTTAGTGTTCATCAGGATATGTCTTTAAAGAACTAGAGAAAGACGATCTGTTAGTGAGGTTTCAGGACAGGTGCTGGACGGGGAGGGAGTCTCCCATCCTGCAGGTGTGCCACTGAAGAGAGTCCTATATATACTAAGCAAGAGTAATGAATATAAAAGCGACTTTATTGAAACATATCCTCTAAAATATGTAACATACTGTGCAAAAGATTTTTGCTACTTGCGATTCATAGTCCATAGTAGGCAGTCGGTACAAATCTTGAATATTCAGTCCTCTGAACTCCAAAGGCGTGCAGCCTCATACAAATGCCAAGTAGTGGAGCAGTGGAGCACTACTTGGCGTTTGTATGAGGCTGCACGCCTTTGGAGTTCAGAGGACGAATATTCAAGATTTGTACCGACTGCCTACTATGGACTATGAATCGCAAGTAGCAAAATTCTTTTGCACAGTATGTTACATATTTTAGAGGATATGTTTCAATAAAGTCGCTTTTATATTCATTACTCTTGCTTAGTATATATATGGTTTGCAAGTCAACACGGGAGCAGGGAGGCCCCGTTTAGCAGGAGCTATAGCAGTCTGGAGATAATCTTAAACATAATATTTCTGCCATTTAAGAATTTACTGAAGAGTGTCCACCATCATCACAGAGGAACTTAACCTGCATAGGACTTCCAAGTTATCCTAATTCTTGTATGTACATGTTATATTGGCAATTTGTTATCTAACTGTGAAAACTAAAATAAAGATAAGTCAATGAACTCATATTTGTCGCTCACCTGCAATTTCACAGTCTCAGCCAGAATCATCTCGATTACACATTTTTGATATGTCACATTGTTAGCTCACAAAAGTGATTTTTTGGGAAAAAACCTTTAGGGAAGGATGGATGGATAGAAAGGGGCCCATAGAATTTGAAGTGCACAAGATTATGAAGTGGCACCTTCATTTAATGTTTACAAAAAATTATTACACAGATTTTCTATTGTCAGATTCATAACCCACTGTACTGTAACCCAACCTGTTCTATCTTCCGTTAGATTCTAGTACACTTCTATGTACTGGGCGACGCCAAAAACCAAGGTACGGCGTTTTTAATATACAGTCGGATTTAAGACACCATTTTATCATAGAGGTGTAGACATCAACTTTAGCTTTATATTATCTTTTGGGCCAGTCAATGTCTTGATGGAGAGTCTATGTAGGTCTCTTCTGAGTCATCATTCATCTTGTAGCTTATTTCCATGGCTCTCTGTTTTTCTCCACATTCCCTTTGGTCTTACACGGAAATTGGGGCTCTCATATCTGAAATTTGCTACACCCATTATTAACAAATTATTTAAAATATTGTTCTGTTTAATTTAAGTCCCAATAAAAAAGGTTTTTGTTACAGATAACATCTTTAGGTGTAAACATTTACAAAGAAGGGAGAAAAAGTAAGCAAGTAAGATATGTAAAAAAAAGCCCTCTCTGGACCCCTCCTGCGCCGCCAACTACCGACCAGTCTCTAACCTGCCCTTCATCTCTAAACTCCTGGAACGCTTGGTCTACTCTCGCCTGATCCGCTATCTCTCTGCTAACTCTCTTCTAGACCCTCTGCAATCCGGTTTCCGCACCCTACACTCCACGGAAACTGCTCTTTCTAAAGTTTCAAATGACCTCCTGACAGCAAAATCTCAGGGTAACTACTCATTGCTGCTTCTTCTGGATCTCTCTGCAGCATTTAACACTGTTGATCACCACCATCTCCTCAGCATGCTCCGCGCCATCGGTATCCAGGACACCGCTCTCTCTTGGTTCTCTTCCTACCTCTCTGACCGCCCCCTCTTCAGTGTCTCATTTTCCGGTTCTACCTCCTCTCCTCCCTCTTGCTGTCGGGGTTCCTCAGGGATCCGTTCTTGGTCCTCTCCTCTTTTCACTCTACACAGCCCCCATTGGACAAACCATCAGCAGATGTGGCTTCCAGTACCATCTCTACGCTGATGACACTCAACTATACACTTCCTCCCCAGACATCACTCCTGCCCTGCTACAAAACACCAGTGACTGTCTGTCCGCTGTCTCTGACATCATGTCCTTCTATCTCCAACTAAACCCTCACTAACACTGAACTTCTAGTCATCCCACCCTCTACTAACCGACCTCACCCTGCTATTTCTCTCTCAGTGTGTGGTACCCCATAACTCCTAGGCAGCAGGCCCGCTGTCTGGGGGTTAAACTGGACTCTGATCTGACCTTCACCCCCTATATCAAATCCCTTGCCCGCTCATTGTCACCTGCACCTCAAGAACATCTCCAGAATCCGTCCATTTCTCACTGTGGAAACAACTCAACTCTCATTGTTGCTCTTATTCATTCTCGTCTTGACTACTGTAACTCCTACTTGTTGGTCTTCCTCTCTGTAAACTCGCCCCTCTCCAATCTGTCCTGAATGCAGCAGCCAGCTTGTCTTTCTTCCAGCCGCTATACTGATGCCTCTACCCTGTGTCAGTCTCTGCACTGGCTGCCTATTCAGTACAGAATACAACATAAACTCATCACTCTCACACATAAGGCTCTCCACAGTGCTGCACCCCCATACAGATCCTCCCTTATCTCTGTCTTCCACCCTACCTGCTCTTTCCGCTCTGCTACTGATCTAAGACTACACACCTCACTCCTCCGAACCTCCCATGCCCGTCTCCAAGATTTTGCACGTCTTACACCAGTTCTCTGGAACATGTTACCCCATGTGAACAGGCACACTCACAACCCTCACAGTTTTAAGTGCGCTCTGAAAACTCATCTTCTTAGACAAGCCTATCAAGATCCCTAATGTCAACCCCCCAAATTCTGTCACAGATTCGTCACTTCCTGCACTTTGGCACCCACAGGCACTTATCTGTATATAGATGCAATGGTTGGGATGGAAAGTTCATCCACATTTTAGGTATACTACCCCATATTTATAAAGATACATAAAACATAACTTTTATAAAAATAAATAAGAATTGAGAAAGAAAACGAAAAAGACACCCTCAAATATACCCTATCAAAGACCTGTCTGCCTCAAAAATGGGGAAATCGCCCCAATAAGGGCGCCCCCACACTGGAACCTAAACTAACCCTGTCCCTAGCTACATCTAAAATGAAAAAAAGAAAAAACACATATACCACAAATGGAGTGCACAAACAAAAAAAGTGCTGTGATAAATAACAATACAACAGACAATATACGTTTGATGTTCAATAATACTATGAATTGATGATGCGTCATAGGAAGATGATCAATAACGCATAAATATTCCAATATTCCAACGCGTTTCACAACCTAAATACTGGGGTTCATCAGGGAAAAATTGCAGTTGATAACAACAATACGGAACATCTAAGGAAAAAACAAAAAGATGTATGCAATAAATATAACTCAGGTCCCTTAATGATGGAAAACAGGGCTGGTAAGATAGAGGACGGGGTCCAGGATAAGTCATGTACAGATCCCCGCTATCTGATTACTGAGACAGGTCCAAGCAGTAACAAATTCAGTGAATCACAAGCCACATATATAGCAAGGCAAATTAGACCCAATTAGTATAAGCCATTAGCACCTTTGACTACCACAGAGCCCTGTATGTAAACGCCCAAAAAAAAAAAAAAACCTGTTACAAAGGTGTTTTTTTCATTTAGATGTAGCTGGGGACAGGGTTAGTTTTAGGTTCCAGTGTGGGGGCGGGCCCTTATTGGGGCGATTTCCCCATTTTGAGGCAGACAGGCCCTTTGATAGGGTATATTTGAGGGTGTCTTTTTCGTTTTTTTTCTCAATTCTTATTTATTTTTATTAAAGTTATGTTTTATGTATCTTTATTCTAGGTGTTAAAACCTGTAGTTGTTTTGGTTTAAATTGTTTTGGGTATACCCAAACTTCATTTCATTATATCAAGGGTTCTCTACACCTATACATCGTGCTTAAGTAGAGTATATGGTAGTGTTTGTGTACCCCATATTTATGTAACATGGCTGGACCATTGTAAACCAAGCACTTTGTCAGCCTTTGTTTCAACCCATACACCCTAATAGATTGTAAGCTCTTGCGGCAGGGCCCTCACAACCTTGTGTCTCATTTTGTCAGTAGCTTTTTTATAATGAAATGTCTGGTTTGTCTGTGCTTATTCCCTCTAAAATTGTAAAGTGCTGCAAATTTATGTTTGGCGTTTATATAAATAAAGATTATTATTATTATTATGTAAATATTGAGAAAGAATCTTGGACCATTCCTTCCTGCAAATATGCTATAGTTCATCAACATTTCTGGGATGCCTTGCATGGCCACCACTCTTCAAGTCAATGCTGCAATATCTCATAGGTTTAAGGTCCAGGTTCTGATTTGGCCATTCTAAAACACAAATCTTCTTTTTTGACCATTCTTTAGTTGATTTCACTCAATGGCTCTTCAGCTTAAGTTCATCAACTGCTGATTTCATTTTTCTCCAAAATTGTACAGTATATTTGCTTGGCTATCATTGTACATTAGATAACAATCAGACTGCATGTTATTAATAATCATGTATGTATATCCCAAAATCCACGATGAAGACTGCAACAAAGCTAAAATGTGCATCAGATGGCTTGCAAGTAAAAAATATGTAATAATAACTAACTAAATGTCTAATCCCAGACACAAAGATGCACTATAAGACCCCGACAGGAATACAAAAAGTGAAAATGAGGGGATTGTCTTAAAGAGTAACTTTTATTAATACTACTTAAAATAATAACCACGCATATTAGAACTCTCCGTAGGTACAGAAAGATAAAGGTCTAATCAAAAAAATCTATTATGAAACCTAATAAAGATAAATGCACCATAGAAGACCCTAGAAAGCCCTATTGGTGCTAATCCCTAGCCTATCCAAAATCAGGAAAATCGCCCCAATAAGGGCGTTCCTGTCAGGAACCTAATCTGAAATAGTCCCTAGAAAACCCTATAGTACAGTCCCTACATGTTTCGACCGGTCCCTATAATGTTAAGCCGGTCTCCTCAGGGAACACAGGGAAAATTTGGGAAAACAATATTCAAAGTACGAGATATAGGGCAAAGGATAATGCGATAGGCAATCAGTCACAATCATGTATCGACAAAAGATATTACAGTCTTTACAATAGCGGTTATCTAGAGTACTCCCCTAGATGGTAGGAAAAGAGGGGAGCATCCAAGAGAAAATGACAATCTCAGCAGCACAATACCTTAATGGTAACAGTCATTAGCTGCCGCAATAGACCTCAGGGGGTCACACAAACTAATAGACGTGGAGATAGAGATAAAGTCCTCCTCCAAAAGGAGTGTTTTTGGACTTTCACTTTAAAAACTAAAGTGCCACTGGGACTCAATGAAATTCTTGACTTTAGCTCTTATATCTAAATGCGAGTCACTGTTACATCTTGCATTAATACATTCGTAGTGAACCATTTTTTGACTATCATTCTTTACACATTATTTTGCTTTGTCCGAAATTAAGGGATATACTAGGTTAAAACATATACCTAGTTGCCATTTAAATGCCGTTTGCAATCTAATTCGTAGGTGTAAGGATTTCTCCTGCGTCTTTAAACAGAGCGGCTTTCCTACATAGCAGCGCGGAGATCTATGTACCGCGCATGCGCGGTTACTAAGGACGCCGCTCTGTTCTTCTTTTTGAGCCCGAGGCTCGTTTTGATGACGTCGGTTTGGCACAAACGAGCGCGCTTAAAAACCAGACTTCACGAGTCTCGGGCGTCTCTCTCTTTCTCTGTGGTACAGCCGATGCTGTGAGTCCCGCATTCGGGCTCGAGAGATGTGACGGGAATCGTTTAGGTGGTGAGTAATAGCACGTTCAGGGTTACGCTCTGCATAGCTTTCAGGGATGTAACTCCTGTTTTTCTTTACTCACTTTCTATGCAGAACGGACTACCTTACATTCCCTCACTGTACCTTATACCACTCACTGATCATCATCAGAGAGGTAAGGTATCTTTCTTCTAGGTCTATTGCGGCAGCTAATGACTGTTACCATTAAGGTATTGTGCTGCTGAGATTGTCATTTTCTCTTGGATGCTCCCCTCTTTTCCTACCATCTAGGGGAGTAATCTAGATAACCGCTATTGTAAAGACTGAAATATCTTTTGTCGATAAATTATTGTTACTTATTGCCTATCGCATTATACTTTGCCCTAAATATTGTACTTTGAATATTTTTTCACTAATTTATGTGTCCCCTGAGGAGACCGGCTTACCATTATCTGGACCGGTCGAAACATGTAGGGACTGTACTATAGGGTTTTCTAGGGAATATTGCAGATTAGGTTCCTGTCAGGAACGCCTTATTGGGGCGATTTTCCTGATTTTGGATAGGCTAGGGATTAGCACCAATAGGGCTTTCTAGGGTCTTCTATGGTGCATTTATATTTATTAGGTTTCATAATATATTTTTCTGATTAGACCTTTATCTTTCTGTACCTACGGAGAGTTCTAATATGCATGGTTATTATTTTAAGTAGTATTAATAAAAGTTACTTTTTAAGTAAAAAATATGGCAACATTTCTCTTGCAAATGCAGACATGCCTACTTTCCGCTACAAGTCCTAATTTTTTTCCTTTTATTGAGTTAACAGGAGACTTGAATATTGAGGCAGGTGATCGGAAAATGAGTATTAAATTAAGGAATTGCATGTATGAAAGTCTCCGCTTTATACAACTGTACTTCTACTTTACTTAAATCCCACCATAGTATAGTGTAGTGCTACGTGCCTGTTAGCTACAGGAAGGGCATTAGGGAAGTGTTGGCAGCACTCCTGTCAGAAGCCCTGACTATATATTTTTTTTTAAAAAGAGGCCTGCTGACATGATGTAGAATAGAAACCGGTAATGAATGGGATCTCAGATGCTTTGGGTGTATGGGGCCTTGAAATTACTTATGGCAGCTCTGATTAGCAGTAATATCATAATCATCCTGCCAATAAACAGAAAGATACAGCACGTCCCCTTTAGAAAATGTCTTATGTGTTTCCCAAAGGAAGCAGGAACGTAAGCAGGTTACACCTCTGATCATTGTTTAAAATTTTCATCTCTGTGATTAAATATCTTAAGCTCATGCCAAATACTTGCTCACAAGTTGAAGTAACAAACAGCTTTTTCCTGAGCCAAGTGCACACTTTCACTTATTACACTTGAAGCACCTTATTGTTCTTTTGGGGTTTATTAAAACTGTTATAAACTGATAAAAAAATATAACAATATGACATACTTCCTGCATTGATACTAGTGCAGACAAAAAGGGTCAGTGAATAAAATGAATAGAGTCAATTGACATAGGATCAGCTGACTTAGTGTTCAAACTATGTACAGAACACTGCATCAAAAATTTTGACCTCCCCTGTGAGAAAAAAATGCTTAAAAGGGTTGTCTCACTACAAAGATCATAGTTTAAAATGAGGGTAATAAAATTGTAAGAATGTCTGTCTTAGGATACCGTTAGCAAAGTGCTGTGGTTTATGAGAACGGTCCAGCTTTATGTGTGCATTGCAACCATATTGAAGCTCAGGTCGGGTTATGCCAAGCTAATATGTTAGTGGCTGTTGGCTGAGCGGCATGTCCCGCCCAGGTCACAGTTGGGAGCGTGCACAGCGCGGATAGCATGATGAAGCAGCATAGTGCAGGGACGAGAGAGAGAGAAACGCAGTCCCACGTAAATCCCTTTTGTGACTCAGATGTGCAGTCCCACATAAATCACAAAGAGAACACAACTGTGCAGTCCCATAAAAAACACTTGTGACACAGATATGCAGTCCCACATAAACAATTTTGTGACACAGATGTGCAGTCCCAGGTAAATCACAGACAGAACCCAGCTGTACTGTGCAGTCCCACATAAAAACATTTTTTGTGGGGAAAGATGCACATTTCCCAATATTAAAACACTTGCCCAATGCAAACCCCCAAGTAGAAAAAGTGTATGTTTTGTTCTGAAAGTTTCTTTTAGAGGTCAAATTTGTAATAATCTGCAGGTTAATCACTATGGGGTTGAGAGAGAAAAAAAATAATCACCCTTTTCCCCCCGAGTCCGTGATGTCAAATGCCCATTTTTAGGTGAAAATTTTTGTAAAAGAGCAATAAATTTAGTTATAAAACTTTGATTTCCCATTTAGTTTTTTAAACTTCCAAAAATTACTTATTGAAATTTTATACACAGCAAATACTAAAATTTTGCCATCGTTTTTTTTGGACGCATTTTTTTAAATTTACTGTGTGCACATAGTCAAATTCCTCAGACAGGAAAAACCCTCTCCATTCCCCAGCTCACATAGAATGAATCACCCAGTGCACATGTGGGGGGGTTTGCAGAGAGTGAAAATACTCCTCCTGCTGGGGGGAAAACTTTCCCCTCCTTTCACAAACTTGCTTGGCAACTAAGCACAAAAAGGGGTGCCAAATTCCTTTTTAGCGAGACAACCCCTTTTAAATTTCTTTATTTTATTGGTAACTTTTCCTGTAATAAATGAGGCCCGTAAGCTTTAAATGAAAAAATTTTTCTTGTCACA
The DNA here is from genome assembly GCA_025379985.1 of Phyllomedusa bahiana. Taxonomy (NCBI): domain Eukaryota; kingdom Metazoa; phylum Chordata; class Amphibia; order Anura; family Hylidae; genus Phyllomedusa; species Phyllomedusa bahiana. The sequence goes on along the minus strand of JAODAL010013309.1, from coordinate 21,241 downwards.
AATACATCTGTGGCTTATGCACTTTAACTGCAACTGAGATTTTAACAGACTTCTAGGTTATGGCTAAACCCAGGTCAGATGCTTTGCAGTAGGATTAATAAGACATTGGACCACAAGTATGAAAACTGTCCAGGGTTTTAAAATTCACCTTTTTGGGGATAAAAGCAACCCAAACAAATTTCCCCTTTGATTTCATAAAGTGCTTTTGGAGAAATTTTAAAAGGGGCCCCACTGGAATTTGGTTGCAATTTGGGAACATAGTGAATTTAGCCTAGACAGTTTTTTTTCATGGGCTGTGCTGCTGAGGAAAAAAAGGCACAACTAAACCCTTAATTTTACCTAAACCCTTTGATGACTTTAAAAGTTTTAAAATAATTTTAAAATTCATGTGCATGAAAAGTGAGATTATGAGACTGTTCTGGAAGTTCATCATATGGCAACAAACACTTTGTAAGTACTAAAAATAAAGGTTTGTAAACTATAAAAAATATGTTTTCCCGCAAAATTTATTAAACAATTCATTTCCCCGAATTTTTTAAAGGATGGGAAACTCTGTTTACCTCTTAAAAACAGAGGTGATTTCCAAAAAAAGCGCAGTTTTAAAGGGATTTAAAAAGCAGCCCAACACGCCAAAGACTGCATGCAACTTAAAATCTTTTGTCCCCCTAATTTAAACCTTTAAAGGGAGAAAACTTGTGGCTTACAATCTTTTATAGAGCGAAAATGAAAATGTTTTAGTTTGGTTAAATGCTTTTTCTTTTTTTTTTTAAAATTTTTTGGGAAACCTAAAAAGGGAGATTCCCAAAATTACAATATCCAAAGCCTATCCCGTTTAACCAGGCCATACATTTCAGTTTGGTGGAGGTCTAGCATTTGGGCACCCCCCGGGTGCCTTTGAAAGGGAAACAAGTTTCAAAAAATGCAAACCCAGCCCATCCGGGTGGTTTTTATAGGTGGTGGGGATACAGGCAAAATTAAAAAACAACCCACTCTACCCCAACATATATTGATGGGCCCAAAACACAGCTTAAAAAGGGAGGGGGTGCTGAAAGCCCCAAACCCTTTTTCGGGGCTAATTTTTTTATGGCCTTAGTAGTGTAATTCCAGAAATACCCTATAAACAGTTATTGTAAAAACACTACAACCATAAACACAGCCCGTCACCTTACCATCTCTCTAAAATAATGTTTTTGCTTTTAGTTTAAATTTTAAGGGAAAAAAAATGTATAGGGTTTAAAAATTGGGTTTATATGTAGCAAAAATCTTCCCCTTCAACCCCTTTTTGACATCTGACCCCCTGATTTTACATTTTAGACAACCCCCCCCCCCCCCTTTTTTAATTTTTCACAATACAAATTTAAAAAAGAAAATGAATCGTGATTGTTATGGCCGTGTCTGTGAATGTCAGATCTATTGTAAGTATTCATAAGTATAAACTTTCTGACCAAAAATGGTGAACAACATAAAAATTTACTTAATGTCCCCATCTCCAACAAAAAAATGAATAAAAAGGATAAAAAAAACCTCAAACCAAATGATTAAAGGGAAAAAAAAATAAAATTTAAAAATTTTGGTTATTTGCAAAGCAAATAAACTTTGTTTAGAAAGTTATAAAACATAACAAAAAATATATACACTTGGTATCTCCAGAAATTTCTCTTTTACTCTTTCTCTCCTTTTACCGCAGATAAAGTTAACATGTTCCCTGTGTTCCACAGAAAAACCCACACTAAAAAAAACTCAAAAACCCCTGGAGAAATATATATATTTTTTTATTTTAAAAAATAAACTTTTGCCCCCTAAGAAGAAAGCCCTTAAAAACAGCATTCGGAAGGAAAAAAGGCAAAAGTATGACATTATTAGAAGGTGGGAATCAAAAAAATGGAAATACTCACCAAACAAAAGTGCATCAGGAAAGGGTAAAAAAAAATCCTCCTCTCTTTTTTTTTCTAATGCAATCAAATAGTAAAAAAATACATGGAGAATTATTCTATATCTGTCCCTGGAGACCAGCCATTTTCCAACTCCTCCTTCTTACAAACTTGTGTCTGGCTTTAAGGAGATGTTAACACTTTGTGAATTTTGTAAGCATTTAAGTGCAATAGAATCCACTAGCAAAATCCATGCAAAAATATGAACACAATGTGGTTTTTAAATTAATAGCATGTTTATTACTGACATATATTCCATATTGAAAAACAGCTAATTAGCTCCGATGAACTACAACAGAGCTAATCTGTTTATGGATTTGCATATCGGTCCACAGCAGAAATCTTAATTCAGCTGTGGAATATTGTCAAAATCTCCTGTGTATTTCTCTACATCCTGACCTTATGAGCATACCCTAGGACAAGTGACTGCATCAAGATTCTCTGCATCTACTTATCTGTGTGCATTGGTGACCGGGAAATCTAATTCACACCCCTTAGCTAAGCCACACCTTTATATTAGTGACCAGGAAGACACCTCTTAATTAAGCCACACCCCTCATCATTCAGCCAGCCACACATGGTAGAGACCAGAAAGAAATAACCTGTTTTCTCTGCAAGATCTCTACAAGACTGATTGTTTTAGTAACCACTAAAAATCCTGACTGTCAAACAATATAGAACAGTTTATCTCAGCTTACTTTAATTCAAATATAAATCTAGATTTAGGGCTTCATGTATTTAAACTGTCTAGGTGTAAGACTTTCTTTGTTGCCCATAGCAATCAATCAGAGCGCCGCTTTAGTTTTTTCAGAGCACTATATGAAATAATAGGAGAACTCTGATTGGTTTCTATGGGCAACAAAGAAAGTCTTAGACCTTGACAGTGTTTATACATGAGGCCATTAGTGTTTCTTTAAAGGGGATTTATCACTTCATCAGTTCGTGTGTTTCCTTGTACTTTCAGTTTCTCAGTTCCTAAAATCCAGGGGCGTTTCTTCCCCTCCTAGTTGGGTGTTTCTTAACTTAAGGGGGATGATATCATCCCCCCTTCACTGTTCGTGCTCGCTCCTGAGTCAGTGTGTTTGTTTGAGAGCACATGTCACTGTGTCGTTCCTCTCTCTATGCAGTCTTATATTGTAAGAGCTGTTTGTTTACATATCACAGGCCTGTAGTCAGTCTAGACAGTCTTCTATGAACTCAGAGCACTGATCTCTTCTCCTCTCACAGCTGGGGGTTTGTTACAGTTGAATCCAGTCTGCTATTGAACTCATCCAGAGCAGCACAGATCTGTCTCCCTTCTATGTTTACACGCAGGAGCATTAGGCACCGAGCACAATTCTTCTGTTTCCTGATTGTAGAAGCAGCTGCAGTGTTACTGTGCAGCTGCTGGCTGTGCAGAGTGAAATGTTGCCGGCTCCTTATTCTGAGTGAGAGAGGCAGGACTGTACTCTCCCGTGAATACAAGGGGGGGCCAGACAGAATGAAAATTGTAAGCCTCACCAATGAAAGAATGGAGGTGGGATCAGACCGCATGGGACAGTTTTTTACAAAAAAACGAAAAAAAAAGGGGATCATGAAAAGCAAAAGTTTGCAAATGACATCCAAATGCAAATTGCTTTTTTTAAAGCCCCCTTATTTGAAACCATTTAATGTAATAATACAACCCCTTTAAGAAAAAAAATAACTGCATATTTCTGATCATATACAATAAGACTTTAAAAGAATCCTTTCCACTAAAAAAAAACATTTTTTCCTATTATTTTGACTTTTCACTCACATGACATTTCAATGAATTTTTGAATGTGTTTTTTTTAAATACTGTTATTAATGGCTACAATGTAAAGCTTAACTTTAAAATGCACCTCATTTATTATAATTATATTGTGACAAAACTAAAAATGTATATACATACAATAAACTAATATCTCTTGACAAAACGGTTTTGCTGCAAGTGGAACTTTACGACTAATGGCCATTTGATGGCCTCAGGAGATCAATGATGTGCTTAAAACACAAATAATGTGATCTATTACATAAACCAGTCCGAGTGATTAATCAGCTTTCAAATGCAGGTTTTAGTTCGTAATGTAAAAACATAGATTCAGCTGTAAAAGAATTTGTAAAACAAATGTGTTACATTTCTACCAACCTAAAGAAAATACAGCCCCAATACTGGAAGACAAACATCTTCATAGCAATGGTAAAACTATGATAATTAGAAGTAAAAAAAGGGTTTTTTTTAAATCAATACTTTTTAACTCATTAGAAGAAAATTCACACAAAAAATAAACCCCTGGTTTAATAATAAATGGCTTTCTTTAGCTTTTAAAGGGGAACCCTCTATGTACACCCCCCAGTCTATATTTTGAGCGGGGGATATTTTTGCTTTTACTATACAAAGTTGAAATGGGCATGGTTTTTTCGGGATCAATTCTTTAGATCACCGTAATTTAGGTTAAAATCGTGATATCTATTAATCGCGCCTTTTCGGGCTTTCCGTAATTTTGGGGCGGCCAGCAAATCAGCTACAGAAAAAGAGCAGGGTGAGCTGTGTGTGCGCGTATGATGGGGGTGTTTGGGTTTCGATTGGATGGGAAAAAAAAACCCTGACCCTCGTTTTACATAGAACACCCTTCCGTTTTTATGTCTTGTTCAACTCAAACAGTGGGGCGTGCGCTCTGCCTTGTAAACAGCTCAGTAAATTATTTTATTTGTTTTACAGAAGCTCTAAATTTTAGAACTTAGGGAGATCAGGATTTGCAATTTTTGGGAGTTAGGCTGAGAATTTTAAAGGAGCATCACCGTGTAAAGTCACGGGGGTGGCGGGGGGGAGGGGTGGCCCGCGGGCAACACAGACAAGCCTTTAAAAATACTGGATTAGTTCACCAAAATTTTTGGTAGACAAAGCATTGCAAAGCTTTTTAAAAAAAAAGTTTTTTTTGAAAATTTAAAAGGGTAATGGGAGCCTGAACTTTTATTAGGAAAACAGTCTTTTTAGTAACTGAGGCTATTGTTAGGGGCAAAACTCCACTTTTATTATCAGAACATTTTAGATAGGTGTTTTTTCACTTTTGCCCAGCCAGCTTTTTTGATAGAGGTACCTTGCATTTAAATTGAACCAAACAAAATTTTTTAAATCACCCCCCCCAGTTGTATTGAAGGTGCCAAAAATATTTTTTTTTCCTATAATTTCGAAAATGTTTTTTTCACTTTGGCGAGGGCCAGCTTTGTTGATAGACCCACCTTGCATTTTAAATTTTAAAACCAGCAATTTTGAGTCACCCGGGTGTTTTGATGGGTGCCAAAAAATCCTTTTTTATCCGTATACTTTTTTTCAGATGTGTTTTTTTTTCACTTTCCCCGGCCCAGCTTTTTTTATGAGCCACCTTGATTTAAATTTTTCAACAAAAAATTTTTTTTTGTTTGGGGGATTTGAGAATACTTTGATTTGCCGTCTTTTAATAAGAGACGTTCCAAACATTCCATCCCTCTCAAATTTTATCTTCTGAAATGGGCGAAATGCAGGTGGGGAAGCGAGCAAATAGGGGGGTAGGACATGGAGGGGAAAGTCGAAGAAGGGCTCCTTCCGTGTGGGGAAAACGCAAGCCACGGATTGTCGGGTTTCAGGGGCCTTAGGGTGTCTCGTGGGTCAGGGGGTGTGAATTTAGTAACAACACGTCCCAATTGTTCTTCAGTGGTTAAGCAACCTGCATCCAGAGTTTACCCCCTCGTTCCCCCGGGCACGGCCCCCAAAATTTAATGCCGTTAACTAAAAAAGGGGGTTGAAAAACCCTTATCTGGCCTTTTTTAATTGGGGGTCAGACAAGTTTTAAGGTCATACGTGGTACAGAAAGGGATGTCAAATGTCCAGTTCAACTAAAAAAGGGGGTTCAAAGCCCTTTTCCCCCGACTTTTTTTTTGGGGGGCAGAAAGGTTTTAAAGGCATATGCGGTCCAGGACGGTAAGTCAATGCCATTCAACAAAAGGGGTTTCAAAGACTCCCTTTTCCCCGCCTTTTTTTAAACGGGGTCAAAAGGTTTTGGGGCTAGCTGCGTTTTCCAGGACAGGGATATTCAATGTCCAGTTCAAGTAAAATGATGGTTCAAATCATACTGCCTTCTGGCACTTTTTAATTTGTGGGTGATGCAGGTTTAAGGGTCAGGCTATGGTGCAAGACAGGGATAGTGAATGGTCTGTGAGTTTTTTTCTGTGGCTTTTATAACCTAAGTGTGTTGCCTAAGATGTAGCACGTATACAGTTTGCTGTTGTGGATGTTACTTCCAGCTTCTCCAGCCCTGTTTGGGTGTAAGAATGAAGGTGTTGTTCCTCTCCCATAGACTTTAATGGTAATCGGCGATAATCTATTATCGACTATCGGATATCTTATTGATAATTGCCGATATCGACTATCGACCCGATGACTATAGTCGACGAATCGCTCATCACTACTGGGGACCCCTCTTTATCAGCCATATAATAAAGCCACATAGGAATCACTGTTATTTACACACAATGCATAAGAATACAATACAAAATTCTGCTGGATTACCAGTAAAAAACAGCAAGTTTAGCTGATCGCCTAGAATGCAATGGGAGAGCTAATTTTTCATATACCGTATATACTCGAGTATAAGCCGAGGCACCTACTTTTGCCACAAAAAAACGGGACAGCTTATTGACTCGAGTATAAGCCTAGGGTGGAAAATGCAACGGCTACTGGTAAATTTCAAAAATAAAAATGAATACCAATAAAATTACATAGGCAGTTTAATGTCCCTCATAGGCAGGTATAAGCAGGTATAGGCAGTATAATGTCCTCCATAGACCAATATAGGCAGGTATAGGCTGTTTAATGTCCCTCATAAGCAGATATTGGCAGGTATAGGCAGTTTTATGTCCCCCGCCTCCCGGGCGCTCGGCTCCATCTTCCCGGCACAGGCAGGGTGATATTATCGGGTCGCGCACGCAGCGTGATGACACACACTGCCTGTGCCGGAAACTCCGGACAGCCATGAGTCTGCGGCCGCCCGGAGTCTGCTGCGGAGCAGAGAGCGCTTGCTCTCTGCACCGCAGTGGTATCTCTTCACCTGTATGCGCTTCCAGAGGAGTTGCATACAAGTGAAGAGATCGCCAACAGCGCCCGGGCCACCGCAGTGCCCGGACGCTGTCGGCTGTACTTGGGATTCTTCTGTATGTGCTCCCTGAGGAGTTGAATGTAGTAGAAGTGTCCCTGCCGGCGCACGGGCCATCGCAGTGCACAAGCGCCGACAGTGACTCGAGTATAAGCAGAGGTCGGATTTTTAAGCACATTTTTTGTGCTGAAAAACTCGGCTTATACTCGAGTATATATGGTAATATTTTACTGTCTAGTCCTTCACAATCTAATTCTTATATTTCATACACACACTTGGAACAATTTTACAATTTTATAGGAGGCTAATTAATCTATAATAAGTTTTCCTGGAGTGTGCAATGCACAAACACAATAATATACAGACTCACTGTAGAGGTTTTCCATAACTGGAACTGAACCCAGGACCCAAAGCTTGTACTGAAGCTTTTCTTTCACAGTTATAGAATTTAGTTCAAGTAATATTATTTTATATTATTTTCCTATTTTGGATATCTGGACCAATTTTATATGGGACACATAACTAAAATAACTACTTCAAATATCAAGTACTGCTCTAAGCAGGGGCATAGCTAAAGACTTATGGGCTCAGCTGCAAAACTTCAGCTTGGGGCCCTCCTACTCCCGAATCACTTGCACCAAAACTTTTTTAAAAACAGGTTTTTATTTGGTGGGGGGCTGTTTTGGGGCAACGCACTGCGAAAATTATTTCATTAAAAAGGAAATTGTCCAATAGAAAAAAATTAATTTCAAGGGCCTTAAAAGGGTTTCCCCCCACGGGTTTAAAGGAATGAATGAAAAAAAATTCTTGTCATTTCCGGTTTAGACTAATTTGAAAAGCTCCATGCTTGTACAGCTGGGGTTGTGCTTTCAGATGCTAATTAGTTAGTTTTAGCTTCTCAACTACGGGGCGGATTCTTTCTGATCCCAAACAAAAGCCCAAATTTACAGAGCTGTTTACTTGAGTTTAAAAATCAAGCTTTTTACGTTGGAGCACAGGAACGGGGACTGACACTCCCAAAACCTGTGTGATGACTCCTCTCGGGTTTATCTATTGAAAAAAACGCCAGGGAGATTTGTTTACAGGTCATTTACGGGGGGAATGAAAAGCCAAGGAGGTTTTTAATTCATTGTATCTCTTTAGGGAAAACAGAGGAAAAAATTAAAATATATTTGGAAAATGTCTTTTTTTTGTGTTCCTCAATTTGAAAGATTCTTTGTGCGAGACAACCCCTTTAAAAAAAAACAAAGGCTGTATAACTCTTGTTCCCTCTTGCCTCCCCCCAAGAAAAAAAATGAAAAAATGTTGTGAGATAAACAGGAAAAAAATGCAATTGTGCCTTCTACCTTTTGGATTTGGTTTTTGTTGGGTTTTGGAATGAACGTTTTTTTGAATGTTTTTGTATTTACAGGTGTCAGTACAAAGGGCCCACATTATCCTATATTAGTACTTACATCATTTTATGACCAAACAAAATACCAAAGACAAATATTACCAATAACAAATAAAAAGGCCCAAAAGAAAAACCCCCATATATAAATAACCAATGTGATAATACCATCACACTCCCCATGACCAAATCAGTTATAAAAGCCAAAATGCCAAAAACAACAATATACAAGGACAAAAAATACCGTACATCATAAAACCCATTTCCCAACATAAACGGTTTAAAATTAATCCCTTTTAATTTTATGAATACAACATTAAAACCCATTAAAAATTTCACCATACAGTGACCATATGGGGGTGATGCAACTGTACACAGGTTGTACCCTTTAAAAGTGATTACAGGCGTTACATTTGGGAATCAGGTGACGCCTTATGATGAGAGTTTCTTTTTCCCTTTCTTTCTTTATTCAATAGCCCTTTATGATGTTTTTTTCCCGGCCCAAAACTCGTCTCTGCAAAAATTTGCCCCACACCCTTAGAGTAAAACAGAAAAAATTTCCCTCAACCAACTATGGGCCCTTTGTGCCACCAGTGGTAGGAAAACTTTCCATTAGTAGACAGCCCCCCGTTAGATGGGGGATAGGAAAAGCTTCTTTTTGGTGGTTAGCCCTTTAAAAAATTAGTCAGATGAATAGGGGACTTTTCCTATTAAGTGGGAAAATTTCCCCCCCCGAATGGGCCCCTTCTAGGGGTAGGCAGGTAGGGGGCCCCTTTGGTAGGTAGGTAGGCAGATAAGGCCCTTTATAGTAGGTGGGAAAAATTGATACGGCCCTTGGGGTAGGAGAAAGGGTAGATAGGAACTTTTTAGTAGGGGGTAAAAGGGGTTTCCCTTGGTTGGTAGGAGGTAGATAGGGTACCTTTTGGTCAGTAGTCGGGTAGATAGGGCACCTTGCGATAGGTAGGCAGATATTGAGGGCCCTTATGGTTAGAGGGGGGGCGAATTGATTCAAACGAAGTGGAATTTTTTTTGAATTTGGAAAACTTCGGTTCTAAAACAAAGCAAATTTTGGGGGGTACTTCGGGTGAACAAAGTGTGTTTTGATTAAAAAATGGCGGAGCACATGGCGTTACAGGGGGCAAGCATCTGGGAGGAAAAAGGTTCCTGCATGACAGTGCAGAGATGAAGCCAATAGAGCCCGGCGGGATTTGTGACGTCCCCGCATTATAAAAGTCTGGCGCGACGCGGGGCTCACACTCCTCTCCTGTATGAAGGGAGTGCCCCGCGATTGTTGAAATAGCTCTTTACTGAAGAATGTTTTTTTACAGCGTTTTTTTTGTGGGTGTCTAGTTGTTCAGAGACTGCTTCTCTTAAATGTTTTATTTTGATTTTTTGGTGTATTGGATGTGAAGCCCAGTGGCGCCACGAGCTGCATTTCATTTTAATGTATCTGCTACAGCAATTAAAATATCCAGGGGGATCTAAGCCAGTATCTGTTGTATTCATTTTAAAGAAAAGGTTTTTTTTTAATACAAATACATTTATTTTGGTGTCAATTTTTTTGCGCAATTACATCCAAGGGTTAATTAAGCGTTGTTTGCTGTTGTGGTGACCCCAAGAAAACCGTTTTATTCACCCCCAAAAAATTAAAATTTTCCTGTACAAAAATTTAAAAAGGGGGAAGGTTTAAATTACAATTTTTTTTTTGTTTGGGGGGGAAAAAAAACACGAAATTTAACACGCTACAAGTAGTGCTTGTGGTGCTCAATTCTTTTGCGCAATTTAATCCGGGGGTTTAATTTAAAAACGTTGTTTTTTGCTTGGTGACCCCAAAGAAACCTCTTTTTCACCCCAAAAATTAAAAATTTTCTTCCAAAATTCAAAGTAAAGGTTAATTACAATTTTTTCTTGTTGTGTGGTAGAAAACACGCAATTGTAACAGCTACAAAGCTATATTTTTGGTTGCTCTTTTTCTTTTGGGAAATTTTACATCCGGGGGTTAAAAAAGCTTTGTTTTTTGTTGGTGGTGACAAAAAAACCGTCTTTTTCACCCCAAAAATTCAATTTTCTTCCCATAATTAAAAGAAAAAGGTTAAATTAAAATTTTTTTTCTCTTGTTGGTGGTAGGAAAACCGCAATTGAAACCCCGTTACAAAGTAGTATTTCGGTTTGGCTAAATTTTTTGCGCAATTTTTACCCCAGGGGTTTAATTAAGCGTTGTTTTTCTCTTGGTGACAAAAAAAAACCCGTCTTTTTCACCCCCAAAAAATTCAATTTTCTTACCATAATTCAAAAGGAAAGGTTTAAATTACAATTTTTTCTCTTGTTGTGTGGGTTTGAAACCGGAACCCCTACAAAAAGTACTTTTGCTAAACTTTTCCAATTTACTCCAGGGTTAAAAAACGTTTTTTTCTCTCTTGGTGACCCCAAGAAAACCGTTTTTTCCCCCCAAAAATACAATTTTCTTACCAAACACACAAGGTTAAACAATTTTTTCCCTTTTTGTGTAGGAGAAACAGCAAGTCCCTTTCAAAGCATAGTTTCGGTTGCTCTTCTTTTGCGCAATTTCCCAGGATTTTTAAAGCGTTGTTTTTTGCTGTGGTGACAAAAATAAACCGTCTTTTTCACGCCAAAAAATTAAATTTTCCTGTACCATAATTCACAAGCAAGGTTAATTACAATTTTTTTCTTTTTTGTGAAGCGTAGAAAACACGCAATTGAACCGCTAAAAAGCTGTATTTTCTGGTTGCTCAATTCTTTTGCGCAATTTACATCCAGGGGTTAATTTTAAGCGTTGTTTTTTGCTTGGTGACAAAAATAAAACCGTCTTTTTCACCCCCAAAAATTTAAAAATTTTTTCCTTGTTTCCAAAATTTAAAAAAAGAAAAGGTTTAAATTTCAATTTTTTTTTGTTGTGTAGCGTAGAAAACACGCAATTGTAACACCTACAAAGCTAGTTTTTTTGGGTTTGTTTCAATTCTTTTGCGCAATTTACACCCAGGGGTTAATTTAAAGCATTGTTCTGCGTTGTATCAGAAAAAGAAACTTTTTTTTCCCGCCACAGAAAAAAATTCTGAGCAAAATTATATCCGAAGGTTAATTAACCCTGTTTGTGCTTTTATATTCAGTAAAATACCAGGTTTTTTTAAGGCAATAAAGTCAAAATTTTCCCGCCCTTTGTGGAGCGAAAATTTTAAACCAAGGGACCCCGTTTTGTACTTTTTTTTTGGAGTAAATACAGGGTGGTATTTTTTATACGTATCTTTTATCAAAAGTGTCTGTACATTTTTGAACAAACAGTTGTCAGACGAAAAAGGCCCGGTCTTCACCCCGGAGTGGCAGAGGAAAAACTTCTGGGGGTCGCAGACAGAAAGGGGGCGTCGCGCGGGGCACTCGGTGAGGCCAAACTGCCGGCTCTAGAGGGGTATTTACTTGCACCAAGGTTCTTGATTGGTTGACTAGGTCATCCACTTCTCCAGATGACATTGACAACCCCAGCCAAAAGTGGTGGGAACGTCAGACACAACTTAGTTGGGAGGGCCCCGGAGCGGGTCAGCGGCCCTCACCTGTCCTCAACCCGCCTCTGTCCCTTCCGGTTCCCCCAGCCAGAGATCTACTTTGTGGTCTGGGTTCGCCATTTAGCGGGTGAACAAATTTTAGGGGGGGAAGTAAACAGCTATTTGGGAGCGAAAAATGGGGCCAATCCCCCGTTTTTGGTAGGCGGCAAAGTATAGATGTTGAGGTGGCATGGGGGGTCATGTTGTGAGGGTTGCCTCTGATCAAGACCCGGGGTGAGGACAGAGTGACGAGAAATAAATGATGTGTAGCGACCGCATTGGGGGCCGGGGGGAAGAAAGGGGTTATCATCGTCCGGAGAAGAGGGGGGTCGTTGGCGTCAGGGAGGGCGCAGAGAAATGGGTGTGGCCGGGTCAGCAGCAGGATAGCAGGGAGTTGAGGGGTTTGGGAGCCAAGCGGAAAGGGGTAAAAAACCCGCTTGCAGGCCAAGAAATAGTTTGGTACAGGGGCTCAGGAGGCGCGGCGGCAGTGTTTATAGTCGGAGCGTTGGTGGTAAATCCGATACTCGGCGGGGTGGCATTCTTTGTAGCACCCGAGGAGCGAAAATGGGTATATGTAGAATCTGTAAGCGAAAGTGAAGGTGCCCGGGAGCTAACGTTGGCACCACGGCCCCGCGTCAACACATGCGGTCACCACCGGTGGCCCGGGGAAACTGGGGTTTTAGATTGGTGGTCCACTGCCCCCGCAGAAAAAACGCAGCAGCAGGCCCGTGGCACGCATTTCCATTGAGCCAGTCAAGGCCCACCCCCCTGCAGAAGGGACGGTTTTTCTTTTACATCATTCCGGGCCCGAGCTCCGTCCTCGCTACTCATGGCGCCACAGTGTTCGCAAGGGATTGCAAAGAGAAACAGTATGCGCCAACCATCCTAAAGGTGGAGCTGATCTGCTCCTGTCCCAAGTTGTTGGATGCAGTTCCCCCTTCCCCAAAAGGGGACTTTTCACCCTTCAGAGAACTAAATGGTTGTGCGAGCGAGATGGAGAGTTCCCGCCCTAATTTCTTTTCCAAAAGGCAGTACCAGCACTCATAAAATGTAGAACAGAAGGTGGGCCAGTCCTTAAGCTTATCGGTTTGTTCAAGGTGCCCGGCACGCGGACTTTCTGGAGCTGTAACTACGGTTGAGGGCCAGTACATGTCCTTTATGGCCACGGGGGTGAATGTGCTTCCGGCCCAGGTACACCAACAACTTGGACAGGAGCGCCGCTTTCTCCTCCAGTTGTCAACTGCTGCCCCTGCCCAATGTCCGCCTCCTCCTCCTCCCACCACCCCCACCATCTCAGCCTCCACAAGTACTGCTCCATCATACCACATGTGTTAGGGCACACGGTGTCACGCAGTTCTCCCACCTGGCTTCCCTCGGCGAACGAAGTCACACAGGGGAGGAACTGCTCCGCGTCATGCAGCAAGAAATCGATGTGTGGCTTTCTCGCGGCCAACTGCAAATCGGAAACATGGTGACGGACAAGGGGAGGAACATGGTGTCGCGCTGCACCGAGGAGGGATGGTCCATGCGCCCTGCATGGCGCACGTGTTCAATCTGGTTGGGGAAAAGGTTCCTGAAGTCTTCCACGATTTCAGAAATTCTGAAAATGGCCAAAAAAAACTGTGCATGCACTTTACCCATTCGAACAAAGCCAGGAACAACCTCCTCGAGTTGCAGCGGCAGAACACCCTCCCCCAACACACTCTGATATGCGTTTGTTTCCACCGTGGAATTCCAGCCTGCACATGTTGGACCTGACTGTATGAACAGAGAAAGGCCCAAATTAACGATTTTTGATGGATCCAGGCAGACAGAAGTTTTCCCTGTGTAACTTTGATGTAGCCAGTGGCAGCTCATGCGTGACACCTGCCGTTTGTTGAGGCCATTTGAGGAGGCCACGTTATTTGTCGTCGCCAAGGGATTTGGGGATAAATAACTTCATTCCACTGCTTCATGCCCTGGAAAGATGCTGAAAAATCTGTCTGGGCAGGGGACTGGAGACGTGGCGACTACATCTCGTGGCCACATGAGGGTTGGTGGGGACTGAAAATGGAGGAGGAGGAGGAGGACATTGGAGCAGAAGCATTGTCTGGTGAAATGAGGGGGATTTTCTACCCAGTGACAAGGAGGAGGAGGGAGCAGCTGGAGGAGGTGGATGGAGATGAGGAAAAACGAGGGAGATGACCCCAAGCACCGTGGCAGTATACAGTGAAAGGAAAGGGGAGCCCCTCGGAGTCACTTGTGCAGATGGCCCGCAGCATGCTTATTTGCCTGGCTAGTGGGCAGCCGAGTAGCCAGCTCCGGCAGAGGGATGACTTTGGCTCTCCCCCTATTGGACCCTCGCTACGGTCCAAAATGGGAGCCTTTTTCCCAGCTTTGAGAGGGAGGACAAACTCAAATACTATAGTTAATCCTCCGTAATCAGTTGGCCCCTGCCTATGACGGCATCGTCCCTCCTCTGAAAGGTTTTAGGGGGGGGGGGGGGGTTCCCTCGACTACGTATCTTCCCGCGGTGCGGGGAAAGGTGGGGGTAGAAGCAGTACCAGCCCCATCACCCGTAACCTAAGCTGGAGTCCTGAGAGCAGCTTCTTACCCCCCCTAGTGAGGAGGGTAGTCCCCCAGCAGCAGCAGCAGCAGGACCTGGAGCGTCCGAACCAACAGGGGGTGGTCTATTGGCGCCTCTGCCACCCCGTTGAAGACCCGGGATATGGGAGCCAAACGGGATTTTTTGGGCCCCAAAAATTCCCGAGTTTGCAGTGGAGAAGCTTCCCTGCCGGGCCCAGTAGTGTGGCTTAAAAGGGGGTGTTCAGTGCGGGGGGGGCCCCATCGTTCCCCCAAGGAGAACCCGCTTGTCCACGTGAAATGTGGAACGACGACCTTTGTCAAGTGAATCGGGGCGGGGAGGGCCAGGTTTTCCCCACACCCAAATCCCTTGGGCGTCGATCTCAGCCGGGCCCCTCACCCAAACTGTGAAAAATGGTTGGGTTTAAACCCCCCCTCCTCAGCACTACTTGATGCCCCCCCCCCGCCTGATCCCACAATCTTTTGACAGTTTCTCCCCCCACCCCCACACGGTTCTTTGTGCCACTGTTGCCCTCTGCTGTGCTGTGGTGCTGCCGTGCCCTCCACACTGTGTATTGCCCCACTTGTGGCCTACTCCTGTTTTTGAACCCCGAATGTCTTTCCCTGCCTGCCTCATGCTGCTACTGCCGTAAACACCACTGGTCATTGTGCCACTTTTGACTTTTGCTGTGTGTGGCTGCTGCTGTGACCTCACACTGTGTCATTGTCACTGCCCTCCTCATGTGCTGCTGCTTTTGTTTCCCGTCAATCAACACTGTGCATTGTCCACTCTGTGGTTACTCCGTTTTTGCCCCCTTAGAATGTCTTTGTAACGGGCCTGTCATCTGTGCTCCCGTGCCTACACACTGTGTCATTGTCCCCTTGTCTGACCTTGCTGTGCTGTGGCTGCTGGTTCCCTACACACTGTGTATTGTGCCATGTTGACTATGCTGTGCTGTGGTGTTTTGCGTGCCTAACCTGGTCATTGTGCCCTGTCTGCCTCATGCTGCGTGTGGCTGCTGCCGTGCCTCCACTGTGTATTGTCCCACGTTGCCCTAGTGCTGCGCCGTGCCTCCACACTGGTCATTGTGCCACTCTGTGCCCTATTTTGTTTTTGCACTCAGAATGTCATTGTGCCCTCTTGACCCCATGTGCTGTGGCTGGCCCTCACCCCACACTCTGTCACTAGTTCCCACCTGAGCTTCAGCTTGTTTTTTTCAGCTTTTTTGGGTATGACTTTATCGGGAAAACATTCCGTTCGTTTCTTGGTCTTTTCCCTTTAAAGTCCCCGGGGGTTTTTTAGAGTAACGATTCTAAGGGCCGGCGGCAGTTGGCGTGCATATAAACCAACATGATGAAGAACAAACCAACTCAATTTCTATTTAAGCAGGCACAATTTTACGCACCCTGCAGGGTCTGTGCAGCCCGGAAATTGTGTTTTTTAACGTGATTGTCGAAGTAATTCGGAACGAAGTTATTTTTTTCCCCAGAAATTCGGGAAGTGAACGAAACGAATTTCGGGAAATTCGCCCCTTCTTTTTTGGTATATGGGCCTTATGGTATGTATTTTGGGCCACTTTTTTGGAGGGAGATAGGGCCCCTTTGGTAGGTTTTAGGGCCCCCTTTTGGGTAGGTAGGGTAGGGCCCCTTGGATAGCTAATTAGGGCCACTTAGAGAAGGTAGTTAGGGAAGCTTAGGGTAGGTATTGCACCCCTACTCCCCCTATTAAAAATATAAAAAAAATATCACGCGCTCCCTCTTTCCCCCGCCAAACACCCGTAGGGTTAGTACGCGCAGCACAATGATCATTGCATTGCGCAGAGCCTTTTGTGGGTAAGCAGCCCGTATCAGTGTTTTTGGTGCTGAGCTCGGCGGCCTGCCTGCGCGGTGGCAAACTGGACCACTGTATCGTTCACAGGTTACAGGTATGCTTTATTATATTTAAGGAGTACACTCCATGGTCTCATAATAAGCTTTAGAAACCTATGTGAAAAAATATATTTTTCCTAAAATAAATAATAATCTTTATTTATATAGCGCCAACATATTCCGCCGCACTTTACAATATAGAGGGAACAAGCACAGACAAACCAGACATTACATTATAAAAAAGCTACTGACAAATTTGGGCAGAGGTGTGAAAGGCCCCCCGCTCGCAAGAGTTACAATTTTAGGGTTTTGGGTGAAACAAAGGGTGACAAGTGCTTGGTTTACAATGGACCAGCCATGTTACATAAATATGGGGTAGTATACATAAAATGTGGATGAACCTGCCATCCCAACCATACATCTATATACAGATAAGTGCCTGTGGGTGCCAAAGTGCAGGAAGTGACGAATGTGTGACAGAATTTGGGGGGGGTTAACAATTAGGGATCTTGATAGGCTTGTCTAAGAAGATGAGTTTTCAGAGCGCACTTAAAACTGTGAGGGTTGTGAGTGTGCCTGATCACATGGGGTAACATGTTCCAGAGAACTGGTGCAATACGTGCAAAATCTTGGAGACGGGCATGGGAGGTTCGGATGAGTGAGGTGTGTAGTCTTAGATCAGTATCAGAGCGGAGAGAGCGTGTAGGGTGGTAGACAGAGATTAGGGAGGAGATGCATGGGGGTGCAGCACTGTGGAGAGCCTTATGTGCGAGAGTGATGAGTTTATATTGTATTCTGTACTGAATAGGCAGTCAGTGAAGAGACTGACACAGGGTAGAGGCATCAGTATAGCGGCTGGAAAGAAAGATAAGCCTGGCTGCTGCATTCAGGACAGATTGGAGAGGGGAGAGTTTACAGAGAGGAAGACCAACAAGTAGGGAGTTACAGTAGTCGAGACGAGAATGAATAAGAGATAAGAGCAACAATGAGAGTTTGAGTTGTTTCCACAGTGAGAAATGGACGGATTCTGGAGATGTTCTTGAGGTGCAGGTGACAGGCGCGGGCAAGGGATTGGATATAGGGGGTGAAGGTCAGATCAGAGTCTAGTATAACCCCCAGACAGCGGGCCTGCTGCCTAGGAGTTATGGTGGTGTCACACACGAAGAGAGAAATAGCAGGGTGAGGTCGGTTAGTAGATGGTGGGATGACTAGAAGTTCAGTTTTAGTGAGGTTTAGTTGGAGATAGAGAGAGGACATGATGTCAGAGACAGTGGACAGACAGTAACTGGTGTTTTGTAGCAGGGCAGGAGTGATGTCTCGGGAGGAAGTGTATGGTTGAGTGTCATCAATACAATATAATTATTATTATTTGAAAAGTGCATTATGAGGAGCCTTAAAGTCCATTCATTTACTATTCTGGAACAGAGTAGAAAAGGAATGCGTTTTAAGTCTCTGGATTGTCAATCATTATTTTTAATTTGGTCACAAATAAACCTTAAAGCGATTTTACCACAATGATTGGCTTTTAACATGTAGGCAAAGGTAAATTATAGGACTTTAGATTAAATATTTTTTAAAAAAAGTAAGTAAAAGTTATGTTTTAACGGGGAAATTTTTATTTGCAGTGATTTTTAGAGGAGGATGATGTCAGAGACAGTGGAAGACAGCCCTGGTGGTTTTGTAGCAGGGCAGGAGTGATGTTCGGGGGAAGTGTTGGTTGGTGTCTAAAATAAAATAATTATTATTTTTTGAAAAGTGCATTATGGGAGCTTAAAAGTCCTTCATTTCTATTTGGAAACGAGTAAAAAAAGGGAAGGGTTTTTTTAAGTCTCTGGAGTAAAATCTTTTTTTTAAATTTTGGTAAAAAATAATTTTTTAAAAGCGATTTTACCAAATGTGGTTTTAATTTTAGGCAAAGGTAAATAAAGACTATTAGGCCTCGTTCACACGATGGATTTGGCTGCGGGTTCGGCTGCGGCTTTTGCCACGGGTCCCGTGGCCAGACCACGTCCTAACCTCGCCGTAAACACGCGTCTCCCCTGCTGGGCGTGGTTGCGGCGCAAGTGGGGCGTGGTTTGGGGTGCGGCTTGTGGCCAGGGTTTGCACCTATGCAAATTAGTAGGCAGGGGGAAAACCACGCCGCCGGCCGCGGCGACACCTGCCACAAAACCGCGCGGCCGCCGCGCTGAGGACTCCCTGTCAAGAATTGACAGGAGAGTTCTTAAACATGCGCGGCAAGGCCGCGGCCCCACCGCCGCGGCAGAACCCGTGGCATGTGTATATTAACGTGGGTTCCCATAGGAAACCATGTTAATAAAGTGGGCACGATTTGGACGTGGTTTTGGCCGCAAAATTCGCGTCGGAACCCGCAGCCATAACCTCGTTCAAATCCGTCATGTGAACATGCCCTTAGGGTACAGTGACATGGCATATGTAAAATTCCGGTCGATTCTGTTTAAGAATCCGGCTGGTATTTGATCGTCTTTTGCATGGTTTTGGAGAACGGTTCTGTCCACGGTTTGCAGATTCGCCAGTCCCTCATAATCATTGAATTGCACACCTTCCTCCCGAAAACTGGGCAGAAGATTGTGCATGTTCCAAGCTTTTTGGAACGTTGGTGACTGAAAATCCTCTCAGTGTAGACTACTGAACGGATTTTCTATTAAAGTCTATGGGGATGGTTTTGTGACGGTTTCCAAATCTGCAAACAATCTGAAAATCCGACCAAGAAACTATGCCTTGTAGATGTGCCCTTCCTACATACATAGCTGTTTTAATTTTGCTTTGTTCACGAGATAAAGAAGATTTTATCTACTTTTATTGCACACAAGTTTCTCTAGGCTGCTGATCACCCCTCCATACTCTGTTTTATTGATTGCTCCAGCTGCGCTGTCTGAGCACGGTGAGTCACTCCCTGTTGAGTGTTATCTGCAACACAGGAGCTTGTTTTTTTAAGTTAATGACAAGTTTTAATCCTTAGGGTATGTTTACACGGCATATAGCGGTACATACCTGTGCCCGCTGCTGCACACTGGTTGTTCCAAAGTACGCGCTGGCTAACACGTACTTCCCACTGCGCTCCCATTGACTCCTGATCTCCTTCGTGCTTCCCACAGCATTCCCATTGACTCTCAGTCTCCTTGGCACATAGGTGCCGGAAAGAAGTGACATGTCACTTCTTTCTTCCAGCGCTATGTACGTGCCAGGGAATACGTCTGAAAATCATAGCATAAGTGCTATGATTTTATCATATCTGCGGGGCGTACTTTGGGCTTATTGCAGCACACATACGCCTTGAAGTACGCCCTGCGAATATGCCATGTAAACATACCCATAGAGTTTGTTGCTTTCTGCACTACAGATTATAAACGTCTTGCACTCTGATCACTGTAACAGGCTCATTTAGGAATAGCAGAGCTGATATTTCAATCACTGCTATAGAACCACTCATAGCCTAACAGGTAGTGGGTACATAAAGCTGGCTGTGGCTCTGTAAAACAGCAAAGTGAGACAAGCCATTTAAGAGTAATATAATAGACCTACAAATTGAACTACGAGAATTTATTTATCCAAATAATGTGGGACATAAATATGGCGATAATTCAACAATTCTGAATGAGTGATACAGTTAAGCTGGACTTTACAGCTTCAAAAATAATACTTAATAAATAGCTTCTAAAATATCATGGAAAATGTTACTGCAATTATGCAAGCATTGCTTATTGCCAACACAATTAACAGTGTGTAAAGAAGCCAGAAGTTTTGGCTGTTTTTCATTTACCAAAAAAAACATACAAATCTGGTCACATGAGTGGCCAATAGTGTGGTCCCTCAAGTTACAATATTAATTGGTTCCTGGATGACAAGTTCAAGCTATTGTAACTTGAGACCATAGCTTTATAACATATTTGCTATTAGGTCTGATGGTCCTAAATATCAGAAGAAGCAAATGCACTCAAAGTAGGTAGATAACCAACACAGACAAAGCAACTCTTTACATATACAAGTCAGAAACAGCTTCTGGAAGTTGTAAATTCCTTTAAATGTGGAGCACAGGAGCTTCTCCAGCACAAAAGGTATACCAAAAAAATAAAGATCCACTCACATCACATTTATGCCATCCATTGAGCATATTTTCTTATGTTCTATTTTTATCATGCCCTAACAGACTAACAAGCTTTAGTGATGGAACACCTCTTTCAAGGGGCTCTCCAGGAAAAGAAGAAAAATAAATATGAAAGCTACATGTCATAATGAAAAAATGCCTAAATACCTTAAATTTGAAAAGTCTGCTCAGGGTGACTGAGCTCACGCATGCTCGGTTATGCCAGTCAGCCTAACCAGGAAGTAACTGAGAGTCTGTCCTACAGCTTTCTACACTGCAGAGCCGTCCCTCACTCCACAAGTCTCTGGGCGGGAGCGGGGGGCCCACACCTCGCCAGCCCATAGACACTCATTACCAGCGGCGCGTAAACGCCGCTGCTAATTCACATGTCACTTATCTTCCCACTTCGGCGTATTCGCCGAGCAGGGAGAGGAGACGTAATGCATAGTTCTCTATGAGAACTGTGGATTACCGTAATGACTGGGACGTATTCCAGCCGTAATTTGCGCACTCCGGTGCGTAAATAAGGACTGAAATACGTACCATTTTAAGCCGAGTGAACATAGACTTAGAGACTTGAGGAGTGAGGGTCGGCTCTGCAGTGTAGAAAGGAGACTGTTTCAAATAAAAGTCTGCATAAATATGTGTGTATACATTGATATATATATCAAAACATTTGGTATAATATATAAAAT